>JAUPMG010047051.1:0-14038 GCA_031762675.1 Pachysandra terminalis | reverse complement strand
TTATAAGTTTTAATTTTAATTTTTTGATTTTAGAATATTGCTTTATCCTAGTTGGCACTATTATAGGACTGAAATGATAAATAAATTGTAAAGTAGGAAGGATAAGTAGGTAACAAAATTATAAAGAACTAAAAAGAAGATAAAACAATAAATTAAGGTTTATACTTAATTTTTCCTATATTTCAGTACTACCACATATTATGATATATTATATATAACATGCTTTTTAAAAAAGCCAATATGTAACAATATTATTTTTATAATAATGATGATGTTGATTGTTTATATTAGTATTAAATTTGTTATTTTTATATTAATACACATTAATGTGGAAAACAAATATGATCCTTATTTAATATTTGTACAAAAATAAGATAGTTAAAGTTTCTTAAAAGAAATATTAAGATTTGATAGGCTAGCCTTGTCCCACCGATATTTTCATAAGACAAGCTTGGGTAGCCTCAATGACTGTAATACCTAGTATTGAGCTTAATCGAAGGGAAAGAAATTTTATGCTTGGATAGGGTATATATTATGTACCCTAACACCATTTAACATAACTGGTAGGACCAACATCGATAAAACAAATATGTCATGTTTTGAATGGTGTTAGAGTATATAAGAAATACCTCGTCTATGCATAATATTCTGAGTTGTGATGAGGTCATTCGTAAGGGACCTATATAGGTTCTTTGTTTAATCATATAACGACATGTGGCATGGATAAACTTTCAACTTTTTCGGGGAAAAAAGTATAAAAAAACAAAAAGCATTAAACAACAAACCCTAGAACTTTATATAAAAATTTATAAACTTAAATCCTAAAAGGAAAAGATAAACCCTAAATACTAACTATTAATCTTAAAATTTTAATGATATTGTTGATGCGGGATTTGTAATAGACTCGATATATTAAAATAACTTCAATAAATAATATAAATGAGCCAATACAACCACCCTTCCAGAGAAATAAGTTCAGGGAGTCTGTCTCAGGATAGCCTAAACCGTCGCGCAGCCGTTCTATCAAGAGCGTTTCTTCATAAACATGACCTGTGAATAAGACAAAGAGAAGAGACAAAAGGGAGAAGGATGTTGAAATAATTATAAGTCAGTTAGAATGCATATCTCAGAGCAATAAAATCCCAGTGTTCGAATGACTCGAAGTCTATATTATGTATTAAGAAATACACGCATATATGACTGACTATCCCCTCTCTCTTTCAGTGTCTTTACTCACTGTTGTCTTCTATCTCTTGAATTTTATAGAGATTCAACTTCTCTCAGAATTTTAAGATTCTTCTTTTTTAATGGAGGATACGTTCTGCTATTTATAGAGAATTTAGCCTATCAAATTAGGACAGATGTAATTCAGTCAAGTGTCCAGAGAGGTGCTTATAAATATCCCCATGCATTAGAATATATCTCGAATGCCACGTGTATTTCAACATGCCTAAGTTATTTTCAGAAAAAGAGATGAGTCACTTCGAATCTACAAACTTGCTCTGTGATAGATCGCTTCAGATCTAGAAGAACATGGATTAAATGACACATGTAGTATGCATAAAGATCTGAAAGCAACGACTCTATTCCTGCCGCCATTCCAAATAAGACAAACCCCCCTTTAAATAAGTTATACAGCAAATATTATAAGTAGCTGAGGTTTTACCACGTGTCGTTCCTTTCTGAGGAATCTATCTCAATCAATTTTAAAGACAAAGGAGTCACTTAGATGTCATAAATACCTTTTTGAACTTCATTTATCTCGAGGGAACTCCCTTTGACGGCTATCTTCCTTCAAAGGAGGCCAAAAATAACTCCATACCTTTACAAGGTGACCAGTATATTCTCGAATTACCCACATAGAGATCTTGAATGTAAGTTTCTAATCAAGCACCTCATTTTCATGACCAATAGTCCCTATAAAGCAGAGTTCATCTTGGAATCCTTCAAGGTTTGTAGCTCAAGTAATCAATCCGAATGCCCTCAACTTTAATGAAATCAGAAGTAAATATGTTCCTTGTGAACTCTTTTGAAATAAAGTGAGAAGAGATTTCTCAAAGTATGTAGGAAACCATCTTTAGGAACTATTTCCTGGAGAGAGTGTAATTCCGACTTCTGAAGCCTTTTCCCCTAAGGGTTTACTTTAGAAGTCAAGGTAGTTTATCCAAAATATTATTCGAAGTCAAGTCCTAAGGATGAATAAGAGTGACTTTGAGCATTACTTTGTAGTTTGAATGCATTTAAGAGTGCATTCGAGGGTCACAACATATTTTTGTCCTTCAAAGTACTCTTACGTACAGTATATAATGAAGGCCTACAAATTCGTAACTGTCACTCGAAGGTGATATATTGAGAAGTAAAAACATGACTTCGAAGTATTCTTTTGTAAGGATACTTCAAAATCAATGAAGTTGAATCCATAATTGTCACTCGAGGGTAACGTATGAAGAGAGAACATGACTTCGAAATATTCCTTTGTGAGGGTACATCAAAGTTAATAAATGAAAAGTAATTCCATATCTGTAATGCAAAAGTGACGTATGGAGAGGTAGTAATACTACTTCGAAATATTCCTTTGTAAATATACTTCAAAGTTGGTGAAATCGTTATCCGGAAGTGTTCCTTCAGGGTGAACAAAATATATACTTCGAGAATCCTTTTAATAAGGATTTCTTTGAAGTTTAACCGAATGCAAGTCTATTTATGAATGATAAACCTTTAGTTTTTAAGGGTGACTAACCTTTGATGATTTGACCATCTCAAGGTGGTTAGCCTTCGAATTCACCATCTAGAGGTGGTTGGCCTGTGAGTTGAACATAACAGAAAGAAAAATGTCTCCTTCGTAGTTCCTATAAGAAAAAGTATAATGAATGGTCCTTCGAAGTCTGTGGATATGATCCAAATATGACTTCTGAGTTAAAAGGTTCAAAATGTGCCTTCGAATGCCTCTTCTTAAAGGATTTCTTTCGAAGTACATAATAAAGTAATAAGATTACTCGAAATCTCTTCTAGAGAATGAGAAATGATGACTTCGAGTCTTTATTTAGAGATTCATGTATTTGAGGGGTCCATTAGGGGAAGTATATTCCTACTACTGTCCTTCAGAAAGAATTATGATCCGTCTTGTCAGAAGTTCAAATTATTGATACTTCGATCATTTCGAATGTAGGTAGCTTAGAAGTTAGCCAATACCTTTAGATTTTGGACACGTGGAACGATTTGGTATAATAAACCGTTTTCAGAGGTAGTTTCTTGGAGAAGCTTTACATTTTTCAGGTGATAAGGACGGTCAAATATCTCTGACACGTTCTAAAAGTTACTTTTTTCAAATTAAATCAAAGTACCGCCGTTATAACAGCTGACACATATGAAGCGAAAATGTAGCAGTTGATTGTTTTAGCAATGATTCAGTGTGTCCGAGCGTACCTAAAGTCTTGTACACACATTTTAAGATGATCCCACGTGTTTGATGGGATTAATTAGACCATCTGATCACCAATATTAAACTTAAAAAAAAACTACTAATCTTAAAATTGATATATTTTAGAATAATATTTTATTGCCGTTTGACACACGTATGAGATTCGTGTCTCACTGAAGTTTCTAATTCTGGTGCGTGCGTATCTGACCAGTAAATACAAGCTCTAGTTATATTTCCGAAGAACCTCTCTCTTTCTTTCTCTGGTTCTGCTTTTACAGACCAAGCCCTAAAACTCAACAATGGCGGGTGGAAAGGTCTCCTTCAAAGTCACCCTGACCTCCGACCCAAAGCTTCCTTTTAAAGTGTAAGTTTTGTTCTTCTTTGTTTGGTGAATACATGCTTACTTGTCTCTGATCTTCGAATCTCTCAAAATTTCGTTTACGTCTTTCAGTTTCAGCGTTCCAGAAGCAGCCCCTTTCACTGCAGTTCTGAAGTTCGCTGCGGAGGAGTTTAAAGTACCTCCCCAAACCAGCGCTATTATCACCAACGGTATTCAATTGGATCCTCTTTGGTTTCTTCGTGTTTGTATTTCGTGCTTCGTAATTTCCTTTTTTTTTTTTTTTTCTGGATATAAGCTAGGATTTTTTGGCTTTTTTTTTTTTTTGGTTTCTTAACATGGGGTATTTCTTAATGATCCCATGATAATTGGGTATGGATCAATTTTTGCGAATTCTATCAGTATAAGCGTTTTTCAATCGGAGATCCTCGTTTTAATGTCTTAACAATGATGACTATTTATGAAAAAACAAAATAATAGGGGCAGGAGCTGTTGCTTGGAGATTCTGAAATTTGAGACCTTTTACCTTTTGTAATTCAAATCCTTACGCAATTGGATGTTCTGAATATACCCTTTTGTTGTATTCAATGTTCCACCTTAAATTGGATGTGGTGGATGTAGGTTAGCAGCCAATCTAGTTTAAATGTTTCTCGTGACACAGAGCTATCGAGGGGGATCACTTGAATGTTGCTTCTTGCCTCTATCTATGCTTCGATATCGTGGTTGCAAGTATTGGCCAATACGTTTGGTGTGAGAGAGAGACTGACTCAAAACTTAATTAGTATGTATCAACTTAGGCTTAACTAGGGGGAGAGGAGAGCAGGGGGGAAATTTGGGTACCCTCATTTTTTTTTTCCTTATCGGAGTGCCACAATCTTTTTTTCGTGCATGTTTCACTGTAGGGAGGAAACTAAAGAAATCGTACAGTCACATGGAAGAAAATGTCACATGGTGCTTGGATGCTCTGTTGTTAAACTCTTACGATTCATTGTATGAATCTTATGATTAAATTCAATTTGACCCTAGATCGATTCAAATTAGTGAAGAAATCGGTTTATGTTTGAATCTTACGATCTATATATTGAATCTTACGATTTACGATTTAATCGTACGATTCATACGACTCAAACTATTCAACTCTGCAATACCAAAGAAAAATGATCTCATCTTTTTTATTGAACGATTTCCCTTTTTCTCGTTTGATCCTTGTTTATGTAAAATATAGTACTCTAAAACAATTAAATATGCATAAAAAAATGTTGTTTACATTTTCTAAGCAATAAAAAGTCCTTTTCCTAAGATAAATCTCAAAACCTAAACCCCAAACCTTACTTCTACTAAAATTAATATGAATCTTACAATTTACGATTCAAAATTACGATTTGATTCTAAGTGGCCCATAACGATTTTCGATTCGATTCACGATTTGACAACCTTGCTTGGATGAGTAAAATAAGAGTGCTTCAATTGTCACCTCTTAATTATATGATCTGCTTCTTGATTATATCAGATGATAGGCCTGGTTTGCAACAATGTATGATACATATTGGCTGATACACATCAGTTTTGGTAGGTCTAGAACTCATAAAAACTGAGAGTTTAAACCATGTTTCTTAATCTTTTTTAGTAAGACTCTTACATGAATTTTTCAGGTTTGATATCGGCTGAAGCAGTTGAGGTGGTCGTGGATATTCTATGAATTGCAATTTTCCTTTAGACATTAAAAAAAAAAAAAAAACTAAAATTGAAAGAAATAATTAAATGTACAAACTCTTGTAAGAAGGAGAATAAAAATAAAGATGCTGTATGAGATATGCAAATTTTGAACTTCTATTTGTTAAGAGTACTTTTCTGCCATATTTCTCGAGTCTCATTTGATAATTTGACTCCAATTGCGTTGATTTGCATCCAAGGACATCTCCTAATTCTTATCCCTTGAAAAGCTTCTTTTTCCTCATGGATGGTGGATTTGCACTATTTTACTGCCATCCGATTGTCCTAATGTTTCACAGTTTATACTACCATATCCAAAATTTCTAGAATTAGCACCAGTAGAAACATGTTCAAACTGCACATCTTATTGGATTTATGTCCAAAAAATTTCGATTTTCTTTACTGCTACTCATTATAGTCCAAATTTCTTCCTCGTTTTATGCAGATGGTGTCGGTATCAATCCTCAACAAAGTGCAGGTATGTACTTTTTTTTTTCTTTTGCTTCCCCCCCCCTGCCCACCCCAATAATTAGCTGTAATACCTAGAAGGGAGTATTCCTCTTCAATTTAATATTTTTCCCTCAGCATGATGGCATTGAGTTCAAAGTGACAACTCTAGTGCACCTCGTTGTTTAACATATCGGTGCATGCACTCTCTCTCTCTCTCTCACACACACACACACACACACACACACACACATGCACCTCTCATTTAATGGATATATAAAAATTAAAATTACAAAAAAAAATGTGAAAAAGGAAGGCCCCAAGTTGAGGATTTTAATGTACAAGAGTAAGGTAGTCACTACTATTTACAGATGTATGTACATTATGTAAAGCTTTCGATTAAGAGAGAAAAAAATAAACAGTTGATTCCTTGAACTTCCTAAAAAGTTGTGGTTAGATGAGAAAAAGGTAAATTCATGTTTCTTTCCTTGACTGCTTTGCTTGGCCTGAAACAAATTTCCAGAATGTGTCTATTCTTCTCTTTCTAAACGCTCCAGAGTTTGGGAAAAGCAAAAGGTACCTGCTTTCGTAAAGCCTATCTCATGGGCTATAAGTTGTTTTCCAATCAACTAGCACATCTAGGAACACCATAGACATCGCTCAATTGATGAGAAAAAAAAATCTGACTGATGAGTCTAGCAAATTTGTGACGAAGAAGCATCTCTTGAACAGATTTGCATGCTTTGCTTCTGTATATGCACAGATTAAACATTATCATATTTGTTTTAATTAGTATTTTCAGTATCTTGTTTGGTTTTGCTTTCTACCCAAAAAATGCTACTTAACATGGATCGAGGGGCTTGAAACATGTACTTTTTTTGGGTAAGGAGTGTTGTCATTTGTGTGGATTGAATATTAAAATGATCTTTCTGGAAATAAACCTCTAGGAACAACCCATCTCCTGACCTGATGTAGTTATCTTCACCATGGCCCAACAGAAGATTAGCTAAGCAATTCAGCCAACTGAACAGCTTCAGTTTGGAACAAATCCTTCCTGAAGGGGATATTCCAAGCAACACTTTGATATTAGAGTTCTAAGGTGAGATTTGGGGAAGATCTTTGATGTGGAGACCTTTCCTTGAAGCTTCAATTTCCAGATGTTTTTGTGGTGGCACGAAATAGAGTTTTGGGTTAAGGACTCAGCTGTGATTAGGGAAGGAAGCATTTCTTGGAATATACCTCTTAGACACTCACTTTTTGATAGAGAGTTGGAGTCCATGCAAACCTACTATCTTCACTACAAGAAGTGCAATTGAGTGAAGGTCGGGATACTTGGATTTGGTGTCGAGAGAGGGATGACCAGTTTTCAGTCGCTCTTTTCTTGTCCTGGAATTCTCGGAATGTAGATTTTGGGCCTGCTAGAATCATTTGGAAGTCTCATCTACCATCAAAGGTGACTTTTTTCTTGTGGGTCCCAACTTTGGACAAAATTCTCACTTTGGACCACCTGAAAAATAGAGGCTGGTCCTTACCTAAGAAGTGTGTTATGTGTAAGGAAGCTAGTGAATTGGTTTCTCATCTCTTCATCCATTGTGTAGTTTTCTCTACGATCTGCTCTGTTTGCTTGGGAGAGTTTAATATGCATTTGGTACAGCTGAATACCTTACATGATGTTTTATTGCTTGACGGTGTAGGAAAAGAAAGAGCAGAGGTGACATTTTATGGGTTATGATTCCCGCAGAGATTTGCTGGTCTGTTTGCAATGAGTATCAAGGTTTACGGTATCGATGTTGCCAGACATGTCGTCAGAAATGTTTGCTCTGGCGACATGGGGGAAAAGTGGGGAAATTTGGGGAAAAGTTGGGGAAATCTTAGGTTTTTGATGGATTTTTGGCCCCAAACTTTAAATATGTCTAATTAAGGCCTAAATGCATCCAAATACATCAAAACAATTCAAAAAAAAAATGCCTACACATTAGAAGTCATTACATGAGGGGGCTTAGCTTACACGCTGTCGGGTACTATAAGCTGTAAAAGTAAGATGCTGCATCTAATTAAGCTACACTAAAAGTGAATGTAAGTCAATTAAAAGATATATAAAGTAGAAAT
Organism: Pachysandra terminalis; assembly: GCA_031762675.1. Lineage (NCBI taxonomy): Eukaryota > Viridiplantae > Streptophyta > Magnoliopsida > Buxales > Buxaceae > Pachysandra > Pachysandra terminalis. The sequence continues at coordinate 6,011 of JAUPMG010047051.1, read as the reverse complement.
CAAGTGCCATATCTATGAGGGGAAAAAGGAAATATGGTGGAAATGATGGGGAAATGTGAGATTTTTGATGGGTTTTCCCTCCAAGTTTTAAACAACCCTAAGTAGTGTCTAAATACATCATAATACATCAAAAAAATGCAAAAACAAATGTCTTAACATTTTTTTATTTTTTAAAAAAAAATTCAAAAAAATTGAAAATTTCTCCCATGTCGTTGACCTGTTGCTGACATGTCGGCGATGTCGCTCATGTCGCCGCAAAACGACATAATACCAATATTTCGTGTCGCCAACTAGGAAATGGCGACATGTTGCCGATATTGCATTCCCTGATGAGTATAATAGGCTATTTTTGAGGAAAATAAACTAGGGTTAGGGGGTGTCAATAGGGATTTTTCTTTGGTTTTTGGGTGGGCCTCCATGTTGGTGGACCTACATAATGTATGTATCAAAGGGAGGGTTGCTGGAAATTGCATGCATTGGGTTTTGTATAGTGGTTTATGTATACTCCTGGTGGACAGCATTTTTACGTAGATTATATTTAAATTCACATCGTACCTTTTTATTAGTCAAATAAAATATTAGAGGTCTCGGAATCCGTCGAAGAAAAGGGCAGTCAAAGACCTTTACCTTAGGATAAAACCTAGTATTGGGTTCTTTAGGAAACTAAGAAACAATCATAGATAATAGGTTGATTAAGAGAATCTTGGGGAATCGAAATAAGTAGTGGGCATTCTTCCCTTCAGTGAGTGCTTTTGGTGGGGTTCTAATAGTCTCTGACATTGATTATGTTGTGGCTAGTGAGATGATGATTAGATCGTTCTCGGTGTAAGTAAAATTTAGGAATACTTTTGATGGGTATTATTTGGAGTTTATGTTCCTAGCAGAAGTATACTCAAGGAGTCGTTTTTGGGAGGAGTTGATAAGTTTTTGTGGGGATTGAATGCTCCTAACTGCATTATAGGGGATTTTAATGTTGTCCGGTACTCGAATGAGAGAAGTAGAGGTGTGTGGAGTATGCATGGATTTTCCTCCTTGATTAGTGACTTTCAGTTGTGTTGACTTGTGATTGTGAAGGGGGTTTTCTTTGCTTGGTCGAGCATGCAAGCTTCTCCTTTATGCTGCAGATTAGACTGGGCTTAGCATCTGTTGAGTGGGACACTCAATTTACTACCATTTCTCAGGCCATTTTCCCTAGACCCACCTCAGATCATTGCCCTATTTTGATAATTTTAGAGACATTTTGTTGTGGGCCATCCCCTTTCTATTTTGACATATGTGGATTTTACATACTTCAAGGATTCTATATAGTGTTGATGGGTAGAGAGAGGGTGTGGAGCTAGGTTCTGGTTATAACTTTATGCAATTTGAAAGGCCTTTTAGAGAGGGGGAAATCAAATGCACTATTTGAGAGTTGGATAATGACAGCCCCTGGTCAAGAACGTTATCATTTTTGTAGGAGTATTAGGATATCATTAAGGCAAAATTGTAGGAGTTCTTCGAGGAATTTCTCAATGGGGAAATTATTATTATTATTTTTTTGATAATTTATGATTAGAGTATATATTAGTATGAAGTTAGCTCAAAGTTAATCATAGCATTTATAGGAGTTAACATTCAATGGGATGTCACACAAACCTCATTCCTCAACCTCTATATTCTGACATTTTTTTTAACTCACCCCACCTATTCACAAAATCTGAGTAGGAAACATCAAAATATTCTGGTAAAGTCTTTGCCCACTGAAAGAGTAATGCCACTGCTCTTCTTCTAATTACCCCGACCACCACCTCTTTGTCTTCAAACAACCTACTATTTCCTTCCTTCCTAAGGCTGCGTTTGGTTAGTGTCAAAGTATGTCAAAGGAAAAGGAAAGTGCACTTTTCCTTTTCCTTTGACCATTTGGCTTGCAAGAAAGTGAAAAAGAAAAAAGAAAAAAAAAGTGGGCCCCACAGTTTTCTTAAGAAAAAAAAGGGTCCAAAAAGTTTTCTCATAAAATCTGTCCGATTGTTGCGTCGTGAGAAAACCTTATGAAATTCTTCCAAATTGCCTTTCACAAACATCCATATTTACAACATTGCCATTTCATCCATATATATATAATTAATTAATTAATTAATTAAAAAAACTAAAAATTGGGTGTAATTTTTTTGAAAAGAATTGTGTGTTCTACATTAAACCCATAATCTAAAAATTGAACAAAAACCAAATCGAAATCAGTTTGACATAACATAAATATGCCTTATGGTGTAAGGGCAGAATTGGAAATTATGTTCAGGATTCTTGTGACTTTCTTGTTAACCAAATGCACAATTTCATGATTTCATGCAATTTTCCTACAACAACCAAACAGCAACAAGAAACTTACTTTCACTTTCTTTTCACATTACTTTCACTTTCTTTTTTCCTTTGACACACTTTGACGCTAACCAAACGCAGCCTAATAGACCAGCATAAGACATGTGAGCATAAGTTCCACAAGATTTCACGTCTTGACTTCTGCTTCATCCAATCCCAAGCCAACAACAAGTTTCTTAGACTTTCCGTCATAACCCACACAACTCCAAAGCCTCCTATGAAAACAGACCACAACCCCCTTGCCACCTTGCAATGTAATAGGAGATGGTTTACCGATTCCACATCCTTCTTGCACATATAGCACCGACTAGGGATAACCCAGTTTCTGGAAATAAGGTGATCAATCATTAAGATCTTGTTATGAGCAGCCAGCCATACAAAGAGCCACCTTAGACGGATAGAACCCCTTCCAAATCAATTGGGCTGATGAGTCACCGCTGTAGTTAGGTGAAATAACTGCAAAAAAAAAAAACAATTATTAATAAAATCACAAATGCAACCTTACTGAGTTTTATTCATAAAAAGAGTGGGGCCAAGGAAATCATACTTTAGGCCAATTAGCCTGATCACAAGCTTTTACAAGGTAATTTCCAAAGTCCTGACTATGCAGTTGATAGTGTTCTGATTGCAAATGAATCTTTCAAAGATATGATTCTTTCAAGTGGTGCTGGTTTGATTTATAAATTGGATCTCAAAAAAGCTTATGATAGCGTGGAATGGGATTTCCTGTTGTAGTATGGGAGTTCCTGTTGTAGTATTATTTATATTAAAGTAGAAAGGATTTCGGACTAGATAATGGAATTGATTAAAGGTTACGTTAGCAATGTATCTTTTTCTTTCATTTTTAATATGTGTGAAAGGCCATTTGTCTTCCTCTAGGGGATTGAGCCAAGGAGATCAATTGTGACCCTTTTTGTTTACGTTGATAGTTAATGTCGATAGTTGTTTTCTACGTTGAGCCAAGGATAAGGTTGATCAGAGGATTTCAGATAGGCAGGAAGCAATTAGTAGTGTTCTATATCTAGTTTACCGATGATACGATACTCTTCTTAGAGGCGGATAAGATACAAATATATTAGATCAAATCTATCTTTAGATGCTTTGAGTTGGTGCTGGTGTTGAAGGTGAATATGGAGAATAGTACCATAGCTGGATCCATATGGGCTCTGTGATCTTCCAAGATCTGTAGGCGTGTTGGGTTGTGGGACTAGTAGAGGCCTATGTGATATCTAGGGTTGCTCTTAGGAGTCAACACATGGAGTCTAAGTTTTTGGTTGCCTATTATAGAAAAACTGGAGAAGAGGCTTGGTACATGGAAAATGAATAATCTGTTGTTGGGTGATCCCCTTTGAGGAAGACGGATTTTGTTCAATGGAGAGTAAGCCCGACCACTTGATACAGTGAGCTTTGTCAAACCTTCCAACCTATTTCTTGTTCTTGTTCCATGGAAAAGTGGATGGTTCAAGAAAGATCATTTGGTGAATGGGAAGTGGTTTGTGGAGAGAAGAGTAATTGTGGATAGTACTTGGGAAATTTTCTGGCTCGGAAATCTTCGCTAATAGGTATAGAATACACATACACACAGAGACATACGTGTAGTCGTCCATAACAATCATATGGTGAAATAACATAAATGAGATTCATTCCTCCCAACAAAGTGTATTATGTTTAAATCTCTTACATGATTTGATTTGTGTTGTTTTATATACTTGTTTGCTTTGTAGATAGGATATCATGTGTTAATATCCTATCTACAAAGTTAAAGACTTGATTTTAGAGGTCTTTCCACATTTTTCTTGTTTTTTTTTTAATTTAATTTTTATTTTTTGCCGTGTTACAAGCAGTGTTTTCAATGTCGTCGACATGTCGATGATTTTGGAACTGTCAACACAAAATCTATGGAAAATCGCCAGATTTCCCTTTTCCCTACGACATGAGGGAAAAACTATATTTTTTTTTAAAAAAAAACCTATAAAATTATGAAAACATAAATAAATAGTTTTTTTTCCCCCCAATGTCGCGACATGTCCCTAGTCTTACCAATTTGTGACATGTCTTGCGACATTGACATTGTAAACCTTGGTTACAATCCCTACAGCTGCATTGTTTTTTAATCCAAGTGTTGTGACCTAAATCATACATATAGTTTCATCTGGACACTAGTTTTGGGGTCACTTTCGTAAATTTGTGATTTGGTATATTATAAGTAGAATAGTACTTGAATTTTTATGTTGCAGTATTCATGAGTAGACTGATATAGTGTATGTTATGATCATTAATTATTTGGTTCATATGATCATTGGTTATGGGAAAAATTAGGTAGCTTGCAATTTTATTGATTATGCTTGTATTTAACTGGCTTTCTCAGGCAATGTCTTCCTTAAACATGGATCTGAGCTACGCTTGATTCCCCGTGATAGAGTTGGAGCATCAGGGATATTCTTTTAAATGACTATATAGAGGATGTTTGTCATACTTTTGTTGGAGTTCTATACACAATGCTGATATGAAATTTCGACTACTAAATTACTATTGAGAAAGCAATGCATAAAACACTAGCACTATGATTTCAATACCGTTTTTCCTTATTTATTTATTCAGGGTTACATCTAACTCGTCTTGCTTTCAGCATACGACATACCTAAGGTCTGATTTTCAACTAAAAATTCCATCTTCTGTCGTACATTTGGCCTGGCTTGTGCTTATGGATAAGTTCCTCAATGGGAGCACTTATCCACAGCAACAATAAACGGCTTATTTGAAGAAATAGTGTTTGGTAAATACATTTATTTAAGTGCTTATAAAAGTTTAGGGGTAAAATAAGTATTATAAAGATATTATTAAAGTTTAGAAATAATATTTATTTAAGTGTTTATGAAAGTTTAGGGGTAAAATAGGTATTTTAAAAATATCACTAAAGTTGTGAAATAGCTTAACGCATAAGAGATTGGGAGAAGCTGCTCTCAACAGCTTCTCTCCTTATGGGCAGTCTTCCTCTAGTTCTTATAGGTAAGCACTTATCCATAAGCACTATCAAACATATATTTAATTTTAAAGAGTGCTTATATAAGCTATAAGCTGCAATATGTACTTATAGAAGCAGGCACGTAGCATAATCCTTTTTTCAAATCATCCTGAAGGAAGCCCGGGAGGTCTTAAAACCTATTTTTCTTTCATCAACCAGACTATTGGAAAAGTAGCTTCTGACACCCTTAGCAAGACACTCCAAACACTCGCCATCAAAATTATTAGTCAAAAAATTAGTTTTTGATGCTTAAAATAGTGTGTTTTGTTGTTAGCGGTGGAAATGGGGCGGGTTCGGGTCGGGTTGGCATAGGGTATCAAGAGGCTGACCCTAAACCCGAAGCAGCTCGTTTTCTGAACGGGTTGAGAAACCTCAACCCACACCCTACCCGCTGAAACCCGTCTGACTCGCCAATTTTTTTAAAAAAATTCTCAGAATTTTTAAAACAGCATTGCTTTAATATACATTTCAGTCATTTTTCTCCTCTAACATCTTATTTATTTTACTTATAAAATTACAACTTTTTGCTTTTGAGTTTTGAACTGATGATTTTAGTTTAAAGCAACATTTTGTGTACCTAATTTTCAATTCTTCATAGTCTATAAAAGAAAACTGGCTGATTTTCAAAATA
>JAUPMG010047040.1:0-14038 GCA_031762675.1 Pachysandra terminalis | reverse complement strand
TTCAGAAATAAGCAGTTTTATAATTTGCCAAAGTCTGCATTTTGGTCACTTGAGTTTGTGAGTTAGTCCTGTACCTAATATGCTACCTCATCAAGCCAAGTTCTTTTGCAAGTTGTGTTATCCATTACTTGTTTTAAATTCTCTTTAGGTAGTCTTTTGCAAACTGATAAATGAGTTAAGCTGTGTTTAAGGTTGTGATTTGTTTATAGTTGACTTGCTTTCGACAGTTTGGAATCTTTAGTGTAATGGAGCTCTTTATGGTCAAAGTTAAAATAACAGAAGTTGGTTGATTCCGTGATGCCGTTAGTTTGATAGGCTGTCCAGTATAACTCGTGTCAGAATCTAGCATTTGTTGGGTTGACTTGAACTGTGAGTCTGTGACATAAAGTGAAAAATATCAGTCTGGTGATTTTGCATCTGATGCCTTATTTTCTGATACAGATATCTTACAACCTTATTATTTTCATTATAGTCTGTACACGAAGGGCGCATTTATCAGTTGAAGCTGTTTTGTGACAAAGATTATCCAGAGAAACCTCCAAGTGTTCGTTTCCATTCGCGGATCAACATGACTTGTGTGAACCATGAGACTGGAGTGGTTAGTTTCAATCCTCTATTCTCTAGCTGATGTTGTGGTGTAGTAATTTAATTTAGTGGAGTTTTATCTGTTACTACAGTAGTTCTAGCTTTCGAGTGCTGATACAGTGATAGTATCATAAAAACTAAGTTGATATCCCTTTCCATCGGAAAAATCGGTGAGTTGCCTTAGTTATGGTGTCCATTTTTCTCAATGGAAGGGGGTGTTAAGATACTGGTATCCTCGGTTACATTAAGATCACCCCAGAATTAATTTATTTTTTTTGGTGGTGAAAACAATTATCATCATCACCATCATAATATATATATATATATATGATGGCCAGATGGCCCAGACAGAGTATAGTAAAATACATGAAGTAAGGATTATAATATATATGTAATTGATGGTCTCGAGCAAGGTGGCAGCTACAAAGCAAGAGGACAATGATTAGGGGAGTCACCATCCTACCTTTTGACACTAGTTATTGACTTTTCTTTTGGAAATTAGTCACTAGTTTTTTTTGATCATTTTAATCACTAGTTTTCAGGTTGAGTTTGGGTTGAAGTTAGTACAGCCCAAAAGCCTGGCCAGATGGCCCAGACAGAGTATAGTAAAATACATGAAATAAGTATTATAATATATATAAAATTGATGGTCTCAAGCAAGGTGGCAGCTACAAAGCAAGAGGACAATGATTAGGGGAGTCACCATCCTACCTTTTGACATTAGTTTTCTTTTAGAAATTAGTCACTAGTTTTTCTTGATCATTTTAATCACTAGTTCAATTGTTTGTTTCTGTTACTCTTATATCTGGGTTTGGTTGTCATGTTTGTTATATTTATACGTTTCTTGGTATCTAGGTAGCCAAAACTATTGTCTTTCTATATTTGAAATCTGTAGGTAGACCCTAGAGTAGATATTCTGGATTGTATGTCATCCTCAATGTATCGGAAAACATGTTACTTTAGTAACTAGAAGTCCTTATCCCTTCTTGATGCCTACTTAAGATTTATGGGAGATTACCTTTGATTTAGGTTGGTGCAGGTCCTGACTGTACCCAAACAATCCACTGAAGGTATTTGGTTTGAGTTCCGGCAGTTTGTGTTCAGTAATTCTTAGATTTGCACCAAGCCCAAGCAGATCAGAAGCTGAACAACTTGTTCAATGTACAGCTTTACTCTGTCAAGTGACCTGTGCTTGAATTGAACACCCCCTTTAGAACAGGTTGTGGATAGGTAGATATAATAGCATGCCTGTCTAACAATGCCTCAGGGTTACTTAAGGTTTGTGTTTGATTATTCAGAAAACAATGGAAAAAAAAATGAGCACTTCTCTTGTCATTGTTTACCTTTGGTTTTGAGGGGAAACATTTGAGGGTATTTTGACTGATAATGAGACTCTACTGGAAAAGTACCTTCTAATGGCCTACGTTTGCCAACTAACCAACACAATTTCTATCAGAAAATCATTTTACTTTTCTTCACATTCTGAATAACCAAACACAGCCTTTAGAAAGAGGATACAAGAAAGTTGGAAACTCTGGGAGCATGAGCCGTTCATGGATTCGATGGGTCTAAATTCAACGTTTTGGAACAGGTAGAAGCAAAGAAGTTTGGGATGCTAGCTAATTGGCAGCGCGAATATACCATGGAAGATATACTGACTCAGCTGAAGAAGGAGATGGCGGCCCCACACAACCGGAAGCTGGTTCAGCCTCCTGAAGGTACCTACTTCTAGTTGAAGATCACATACATAGACTACTAAAATCGCATATATAACAGATAGTAGTTTGTAGTTGGTCCTATTAAGTCGAACGGACCCATGGACACCCTACTGCACATTTCACTTTGTTCCCTCTTTCCTGCTCCTTTCCCCCTTTTTTTTTTTTTTTTTGTTGTTGCCTTCTTTTGTCAAACTGTGTTGGAAGGAGTTGTTTGATGAATGAGATTGCTTGTCATTACAAATGCTCATTTATAATTAATTTGTGTTCAAGTTGCGCTTTTAAGAGTGTTGGATCTGTCTCATTGATTTCTTTCCTCCTATGGCCTGCCTTAGTTACAGAAATCAGGACCTACCTAAATACAGAAATCATGGTTTGGCAAGTGAGAACAGGTTGGTATTGTGGACTGTTTTAATTGTACGGGGTTCAAAATCTTTTTCTGGGATGATAATAGAAATTTGGAAACCTTGAAGAGTAACCTATGATGTTAAGGCTGTGTTTTGGCCCGGCTTCTTTACGTACTTATTGCAGCTTATTATAGCTTATATAAGCACTTTTTAAAATTAAATGTGTTTGGTAGCGCTTATGGGTAAGTGCTTACCCATAAGCAGAAGAGGAAGGGTATCCATAAGGGTCAACTTTAGTAATATTTTTAAAATACCTATTTTATCCCTAAACTTTTATAAGCACTTAGATAAATGTAATTTCTAAACTTTAATAATGTTTTTATAATGCCTATTTTACCCCTAAACTTCAATAGACACTTAAATGTATTTACCCAACGCTATTTTCTTCAAATAAGTAGTTTATTGTTGCTATGGATAAGTGCTCTCATTGAGCGACTTATACATCGAGTGCATATCCATAAGCACAAGCTTGGCCAAACGCAGCCTAAGCGTCGTGATTCAACCAGGGTTTCAAGGATCTGACCGATCAGATGCGCATCGGCCTGTTCGTGTCAGGATCAGCTAGGATCGGTCTGATCCCAAGCTACGATACAACTATCGTATCAAGTGGTTTTGGATTGGACCGGTCCAATCGATATCGATCCGGATCGGTCCAATGACTGGATCGGTCGATCGAATCGTTCCAATTTTATTTTATTTTTTTTTTAAATTTATAAAATGAACAGCGAGAGTGAGCTCGGGTGGTTAGGGTGTAGGTTTTTCTTAGGTGATTTCGACGGATTTGCATAGAGGGAAAGGGAAGTGAAGGTTTTAATGGTGATTGGGGTTTGAGAGCCTTGGTGTTCGGTGGATTGGTTGAAGGTAGTGTTTGCAGGTGAAATGAAGAAAAATGGAATAGAAAAAGAAGGGGAAGAATAATAATGGAGGGAGAAAGAATGAGGAAAATGAAAGAGGGTGAGTGGATTACTGTGAGGATAGTTCGTGAGGTTCCGCCGGAGATGGGGCGTCGCTTCACCGGAAGTCGCCGCGGCCGAATGGAGAAGAAGATGAGATGGGAACCACCGTTCCCGTCGATCCCAATTTTTATTTAATTCTTTATTTTTTTTAGGACGATCCAAATTGTTTGGACCGGACTTGGATTGACCGATACCAGATCGGATCGCCGATCCGTATCGGGAGTGCCTCGAAGGATTATTACTGACAACGATTCTTCATTCCTAAACCTTCTAATTCGAGAGATGTTTGCAAGGTATAATATCATTCACAACAAATTTACTCAGTATTACCCTTAAGGAAATGCAAAAGCAGACGCTACAAACAAGACTGATCAGATTGTTACGTAAGTTAACATGTGATCATCCCACTCAATGACATGAACATATATTTGACGTGTTATGGGCCTATAGAGTGTCAAAGCATCGGGCTACTTAGGCAACTCCATTTTTATTGGTATATGGGATGACAGCAGTTTCGTCAGTCGAATTACAAATATCTTAAGCTTGAATACTACAAGTTGCTGAGATGGAATGGGATACTAATGATTTAGTTGCAATTCGAATGCAACTGATAAATGACTTAGGCGAGAAAAGATGGCAAGCATTGGCAATATCATCAAGTAATTTCGTAGGCATAATCAGAAAAAGGTTTCCCCTTGGGATTTCTAAGTTGGTGACTTAGTGTTTCGAGCTTCGTTCAACGAGAGAATAACACTATTAAACCGAAGTTTGCACAAAGGTAGGATGGACCTTTCGAAGTTATAGAAGCTTATCCTTTAAGCTATTACAAAATTGTTTTACTTGAAGATGATGTACAAGAAGAATTAGTTAATGGAAAGTGGCTAAAGCATTATTATTTATGAGAGAAGAATAATTGTAAAGGAAAAGCATGTATATAAAACAAAGGGAGCTCTTTATTGATATCAATCTTGATAATACATTTTCTTTGGTAAAATATGTGATGTTACAATTATATTCAAAACCTCAGAAATCTTCTTTGATCTTTCTTCTGTCTCTGACTTCAACAATCAAACAAATTGTTTGAGTTCTTCAATCTCTCTCTCTTTATCCTCTAGGGATTTTTTGATGATTGCTGCTTCTTTCTTTTTCTCTTCCAATTCTTGAGAACTGTTGATAAGTTGGTCAAGAGTCTGGTTCTGTTGAGCTTCGAGCTCTGCTCTTTCTCGAAAACAAGAGTCTTCTCCAAATTGATAAAATGAGTCTTCAACCATTCAATGTTGAAACCAAGACTACATTCGAAATGAGTGCCTTCCAACTGTCAAGATCTTTCAATGATGAAGACCCAAAGGTGTTCTTTGATATTTTGTCCAAAACGGCACAATTCTTAGATATCCTCCACTCCTTATGTACGAAGAAGGAACTTGAGTTTTATCAGAAATATCAACGTACACCTCGAAGATGGTATCCATCCATTTCGACAAATGTGCAAAGATCATATATTCACCTTCGTACAAGATAGTTTGAGGAGACGAGAACTCAAACCTGTTCCTCTTTCTTAGTTCGTGTCCTACAGAAGTTGAAGCAGAAAGACCTTCTATATTTAATGAACTCTTCGTAGTAATCGCTATTGAAGCAATAGATATGGCTTTATAAACAGGATAAGTTGATATCCCTGAGCATATGAAAACTAGGGGTGCAACCAATCCAGCAGAAGAAGAAACAGTTAAAAGATCAGAAGCTCTAACAAATGAAGGATTTTCAATCTTTTGTACACTCATTGTTGAAGAATGGGGAATCTTTGTAGAGATTTCGACCCTTGAAATTTCCGTACCAATATCAGCAACTTCAGTGGTAGCTGTTGAGACTTCGGTTCTCAAAAGAATTATCTTTTGAAACTTCAATATTCGAGGCTTCAACATTCGAAGTAACATCATTTGAAACATAGTACCTGAAATAATATCAGTATTTGAAGTCTCCATGTTTGAGATATCAGCATTTGAAATCTCAATTCCTATAGTTTGTGGGATCTGGAGAGAGACTTTTGTAGTAATAGAAACTTCGAGAGAGGAGATAACAAGAATGAGAAGCACCGGACTCTCGAATCACCAAATTTGGAAAAATTTCAGCTGGAGCATATTTCAGATATCGCTCCCAAAGGAAAACTTGAAGAAAAGCAGTATCAATGACTGTTTCAATAACTTGTGCACCTCTCGACCTAGCCTGATCAGCCACTAAAAGGTCAAGACTTTCATATAAATATCCTAAAATGAGGGGAGCCAAAGGGACTTCGAATCCCTGAGCTAGCTTAGTAGCTATAGGGAAGACCTTATCATGAATTTTATCAGAAGGAAAATTTGGCAGAATGAAGTGAGATAACCAAAGGGAAATGAAAGCCTCAAAAGAAAATTGGGCTATTCCTATCGATACCAGCAACGATAGAGAGAATATTAAACTTGCTCTTCAAATATTCTTCTCTCCAAAAATAGCGGATCCATTTTGCTGTATTTTGACGAGAGCCTTTACGAAAAGTCGAACCAGAAGTAGTTTTTAATATGGCCTACTACATAGAACATTTCAAGCCGTCAATCAAATCTTTTTGAGTCACAAGCTCTTCATGAGATAAGAACACATCTCCAGATGAATGCAGCCTATGTCAGGAAGACTATATAAAACTCGAACATCTTTGAGAGTACGAGTAATTTCTCCAAAAGCTGTCACTAATGTATGCGGGTTCCAACAAAGAATAAAGGCTTTAAGACCTTCATTATCTCGGGATATTTGTGAAAGTGAAGCTCGAACGGCATTGAAAACTCTTGCACTTTTCAATTTGGCTTCATAAATTGGATTGACTTGGATAGTTCTACACCACGAACCCCAACCCATTGGAATGCCAAAATGTTATTTAAAACACACAACAGAAATAGGGAAATCATTCCGAGTATCTCTGAAATAAGGGATAAGTCAAAAAGGACTAAGGTTCTCTTTGATTTCATCACAATCCGCATAAGGAGTTAATAAATTTGAATCATCTTTTGAAGAAGGGATCCAGTTTTTGGAAGGATCTTAGAATAACTCGTTCCTTGTCTCGATACACGGACTTGAAGGTTCTTCATTAGGTTGCATAGTCACCTTTGGCTTCTTACTGGTTTTTCTTTTAGGAGCCATTTCGAGGAAGTGAAAAGAATTAATGAAGTAGCAGTAGAAAACTTTCGAGAGCAAGGAGCTTGAGAAAAAAAAAAGAGCGAAAGATAATAAGGAAGAGAGAAAATTATCAAGGTAAGTTGATCTTCTAAGATTTCTTTCCTTTTATACATTTTAAATTGAAATGATTAAACCGTCTGTAATTTCAAACGGTGGTTACTCGGTTTGCCAAATGGTTTACGCGCCATGCGATCTTCGAGTGACACCTCAGTATTGCATTTAATGCAGTACAAATTTTACACGAAAAGACGCAGTGACAATTCACTTTATGGCCTACCAAGCATGCAACTCATTACACATTTAATGCGTATGAAAATTGCCTCTTGATAGTGTGCTTACAACGTGTCTAATCAGCATGTGATAAGCCCAGGGGATTAATGATGATATGGTAGAATTTGCATATTTCGAAAGCCCATTTAATTTGGGTGAATCATTTTGAAATTAATATGTATTTAGAGGATCTACTTGAGATGGGACCTCAAATCAGCATTCTGATTATCTGCTTGAGATGAACTTCAGACAAGTATTCGTTCGAGAGATAACCTTGAAAGAGTTAGTATTCTGAGACTCTACAAGAGATGGATCTCAAACCAAGTATTATAAGGATCTACTTGAGATGGACCTTAGACCAATATTCGAAGTATTCTTATATCTTGAGACTCTACTTGAGATAGATTACAAACCAAGTATTCTGAAGCTCTACTTAAGATGAACTTTAGACCTTCGAGCGCCTACATGTATTGGGAGAATAATTATGAGGTCAATTTATATTCTAAGGATCTACTTGAGATGGACCTTAGACCAACATTCCTTTGAAAGATAACCTTCGAGGTGACCAACAAATATTTTGAGGTTCTGCTTGATATAGACCTCAAATTAGAATTTTGAAGCTTTGCATGAGATAGACTTCAAACCATTATACCTTTGAAGGTTTTACCCTCGAAGTCTTATGTCAAAAACCTATTTAATATAGGAGAATCACTTCGAAACCAATATATATATAGATATTCTGAGAAATTTGTTTTTTAAAAAATGAACCTTAGATCCAGAGTATTCTAAAGATCTACTCGAGATATACCGTAGACAAAGTATTTTAAGGATCTTCAAGAGATGGACCTTAAATCTCCGTTCTTTTGAAAAAAAAAAATCTTCAAACTTATTAACAAGTATTCTAAAGTTCTACTTGAGATAGATTTAACCAATATCTCTTCGAAATCCTATTCATATTAGGAGAATTTAATTCGAGGTATTACAATTCAAATGCCCATACGCGTTGGAAGGATTAATTCGAAATATGATGTTTGAAAAAAAAAAAACTATATATTGGAGTATTACGCCAAATTGATATGTTCTACTTAAAATAGAACTTCAGATCAGTATCTTTTCGTGGCGGTGGTGGTGGTGGGTTGGTGGTGGTGATGATGATGGGGTGTTGGAGGTGGTGGTGGTGTGTGTGGTCGTGGTGGTGGTAGTGATGATTGTGGTGGTGGGGTGGTGATGTGAGGGAGTTCTCTTTGTATGGAGAGCGAAAGAGAGAGCTACAACTTGTGTAAAGTAGGGAAAATATGTATAAATTATAACTTTTTAAAAAAAAAGAAAAACTTCATGATGTATTACCAAAAGGAAAGAAGGTAGGGGGGTGATTTCTTGATCTTCATTATTTCAAAACTTCTTAAAATCCACTTGCAAAGGAAAAAAAAACCAAACCAAAACAAAAACCCTTCACGAAATCCAGTTTATCTTGTTGTATAAGTATATTTGTTTTAGAGTGGAATGGATATATACAGCAATCTTTTGCGTTAGAAGTTTAGGTTGTTCTATGTATATCCATTCACTTAATCAAAGGTGGGTGTCTCGCTGGTGCCAATCAAAAGCCTCGGCTAGACATCACCAAACCTCTCTTTGAATAGGGCATAAGTTGCATACAATACTCCGCACCCAAAACAAAAGTATACACCGTCGTGGGATAAAAATGATTGAGTGTGTTGATGATTAGCCATGAACCTAAAATTGGTAAAATTGGTAGAAAAGTTCTATGAACCTAAAACTAGGAAAAAGTATGCGAGAAAGCGACCACCTTGTTTGCTCTGTTCATTGCATCCAAACAACTATTAAGCCCTTTAATAAAGGGAAAATTATCTTTAAATACTAGACTTATAAGTTTGATAATTATCTTGGATTGTCTCGTTAAAGATTTACACAATAAAAGTTCAAAAACATTCTTTGAGTAAAAAAAAAAAATACAGAAATAAAAAGAGAGGACAGTTTAATGTTTTTCTTGATTATTTACTAATTTTTTCTAATTTAAAATAGGCAGCCAAAGTAATTATGAAACATATATTTAAAATCAAATATTAAAAAATTATTGTTTTCAATTAAATTACAAGCCTCGATATGCTTTCTTTTAAAGTGAACGTACCCAATTACATCTATGATGCATGCACCGATGGACGATTCTCAGTGCAAAGGATCCGAGCTCCTCTTATACCAACTCTCCTTAATAGTTTTTTCGATCTAAAAAACAAAGGAAAAAGAGAAAGATGTATTATTATTTTGATGTATCAGAGATTAAATGATAGATAATTCACTAAGGTTGTGTTTGGATATCGAGAAAGTGTGAGAAAAGAAAAAAAAAGTGTACTTTTTTCTTTCTTATACGTGTTTGGATTGTAAGAAAATGAAAAAGTAGTAGGGCCCATTGCTTTCTTGAGAGACAAAATGATCAAAATATGCTTCTTCTTTTTTTCTTGCAAAATTGATTGGATTTTGGGTCGCGATAATCTTTTTTTAGTCTTCTTCCAACATTGCCCTTTTCAAACATCCACATTTATGACATATATATATATAATTAAAAAATATTTTATTAATTAAAAAAAAGTAAAAGAAAATATAAATAAAAGGATGAATGGAGTTGACGTCCTCTATAATTTAAACCAAACTGAACCGGATCGATTTAAATCAATCTCAACCCAAAATCAAGTCAGTCTAATTTGATTTTATAATTTTAAAACCAAAATAAAATCCAAAATCTAAAAAGCGAACCAAAATCAAATCGAAGACGGTTTGACATAACATAAATATGGCTTATGGCACAAGGGCAGATTTGGAAATTTTGTTAAGGATTCTTATGATTTTTTTGCTAGCCAAACACACAATTACATGAGTTTCATTAATAGGTATGCAATTTGCTTATAACATCCAAATAGCATCAAAAAAGTTATTTTCACTTCTTTTTCTAATTCTTTTCACATTCTTTTCTTTTTCTACCGACTTTCTCGCATTTTCTTAGTATCCAAACGCAGCCTAATAAAGAAAAAAGAAAAGTAGATGTATTTTCCAACCGTATCTAGAAAACAAAGAAAGCGTATCGAGCTAAGCTATCCGCTACCTTATTTCCTTCATGTTTAATATGAAAATTCGAGCTACTCTACCAATATATATATATATATATATTTATTTATTTATTTATGAAAATTCGAGCTAATAGAATGAATAAGAATAATGATAAGATATTGGATGCATGGTTTCAAGGATCGGTCTGGATCGGATCGGATTGGCCGATTCGTATCGGGATCGGTTGGGACCGATTCGATCCCAAGTCACGATACAACTATTGTATCAAGTGGTTTTAGATCGGACCGATCCAACCGATACCGATACGGATCAACCGATCCGGTCGGATCTAATGACTGAATCAGATCAATCCAACCAATCCAATTTTTTTTTTCAATTGGCTTTGGATCGGACGATCCAACCAATATCGATATGGATCGGCCGATCCGGACCGATCCGATGACTAGATCGGATCGATCAATTTTTTTTTTCAAAGGACGATCCAACCAGATCAGCCGATCCAGTACCGGATCGGGACAGCCCGGACCGCCGATCCAGGATCCCGAGAATAAAAACATTGCTTGAATGACACTCTGAACTATTTGAAGAAAGATCTTGACAAATCCATCTCTAATGCGAAGTTCAAGCCTTTGCGAATGAATAATGCTTGTAAAATTGATGCCCCTATTAATGTATGAGACCTTTGACAAATTGGCAGCCGTAAATTCTCGATTATGGTTCCTAATAACCAAACTTCAAATCAATTATTTCTCCATATCTTTAGGACATATTTGGTAGAGCTGGCAACAGGTTATAAATGGGTTTGACCCGTTTACTAACATATTAGATCGAATTCAACCCGTTTACTAATGGGTTGGGAAATTATGGACCGAATTAATTCATTAATAAACGAGTTGAACCTGTCTAACCTATTTATTTTTTAACCAAATCTCATTTAATATATTATATTTTAATAAATATTATAAAAATATTTATTGAATATAATTTCTTTTTAAAAAGAAAAAAATAGGTATTTTTAACTTATGAATAAGTTTAAAAATACCTATAAATAATAAAATAATTTTAAAAAATAATTATAAATTTATTAAAGACCACTTAAATGGGGTATTGGTGATGTACAAACCGATAAATGACTAATGTGACAATCATATGTCAATTAACCAAAAGGGTTTGTGCAACAGGAGATTCGAATACTTGACTTACACTGGTCTAAACCAAGAATAGGTTGTTCCAATGGAAGGTTTCCTTTGAAAGGGATGAAAACAAAGAGAGAAAGACAGTAGATCAGTCTGAAATGTTCAAAAAGACCACCACATATCAACTTTCGAAAGTGGATTTCTCAAACAAACTCTAAATCTTCAGAAGATTTCAAAGAGAATCAAATGTTCAAGAATCCACCATCTCTTTCAGTGCATCATAGGTCTTTTTATAGCTAATCTTCCTTTAGATCCATTATTTGACCGTTCAAAACGTCTAATCAATACATTCAAAAACGTCTTATTAATGCATACGTGCATTTAATTTGAATATTCAAAACGCTAATAAGATATACAAAGCGCATCATAAATGTACTCGAAACTTTTAATCAATAATTAATATGAAGTTATACAACTCATGATGCGTTATGCTTTCTGTGGTGATTAAGTCCTTCAATGTGACAAGACCGTCAAGGATCTCAATAGGACTTTATCTCTCTAGACCTCCATTCCTGAAAGTCTGTTTTATTTCCGCCTATGTTTTAAGTAGAAGACCTCGAATTTAGGAACTTCGAGGAATGATTGAATTTCAAAGAATGTTCCCTTAAAAGAATACAATCCGTAATATTATGATTTCGAGATGCCAAAACGGTCATCTTGAAAGACGGTTTCAAGATAGCAATATGGTTATTTCGAAAGATAATTCAAAATGTTGAAATGACTATTTCGAGAAGTGACTTCGAGATAGAGAGATGGTAATTTCGAAAGACAGTTCGAAATGCCTAAAGTAACTATCCTGAAAGACAACTTCGAAATAGCATTATGTTGATTGAATCTTTACTTGAGATAATATATTACTTGTAATGTTGAAGTAGCCCTTTCGAGGTGACTAACCTTAAATTACTTCTTATGAAGCCATTGAAATATCATATACATAAGATCAAAGGCTAATTCTATCCCTTAATAAATAATCTTGAAAGAATCCCCAAGTAGTGGATTTATAGAATGATAAGGGTTTATCCATCACAGGTAGAGGTGCAACTCTGTTTGGTTTGGTTCGGGATGACCTCAACCCAAGACCAAACCGAAATGTAATCACATCAACTCGAAACTGAATTCAAAATCGAATTGGAAAACCGAAACCAGATCGATTTAAATTAGGATAACCCAAACCCAAACGGAAATCGAACCCGAACCAAATCGAATTGCTGTTCGGTTTGGTTTGGTTCGGGTTGGTCGGAGATTGATCGTTGGTGGAGTGATTGTCAGTGATAGTCGGAGTAGAAATGATTGTAGAGAGCCAAATCTCAATGAGAGAAAGGGAAAAAAAATCCCAAAAAAATGAGTGATAAGTCATGAATTACTACATATTATACCCTTAATTTCATGACTTATCTAGTATTTTCTTATATTAAACTCTTCATTATATATAGAATTTGCCGATTCTTCATAACCATTGTTTTATATTTTAAATGTCTCATTTACACCTAATTTATCAATGCAAAGACACTTTTAGAGACAAACCCTGGTCGAGAGAATGTAGACCCAGATCGGGACGGATCAGATCAGACGGGTCGGATTAGGCTGGTCGGATCAAGTTCAAAAAGAATAAAAATCAGTAAGAAGGAAGAAACTCGACTCGACCCGACCCGACCAAAGCTGGCCAACCCGGAACCGACAACCAAGCCAATCCAAATCAGACCAGCCAACCGGTTCAGCCCAATTGGTATAACTCGTTTTGTTTGATTCTTGGCATGTTCTTCCAACGGCCTGATTCATGTTTTGGGAAGAACACTGAAATTGGAAAGTTTGAAAAACAGTGGTGTTCATGCGTTCTAGAGAAGAAGCAGAATTGGAAAGATAGAAGAATTAGCAATTGTTGTTTTTGGCGTGCTAGAATTCTTCAAGCAAACCAAATCAGAAATGGCAAGAGAAGAGATGTTCAGCAGCCGAATTGGAAAGGAAGCAAAGATCAAAGCCGAATTAGCTAGGGTCGATCAAGAGAGGAAAGGACCGGAATTGGAGAAAAAAATAGGAGAACAAATTGAGAAGATGCGTTTCTGGTGTGAAAGCAAAGAGCAACCGAATTTGGAAATAAGAGGAAGACGACCAAGAAGGAAGGCTAAGCTGCGTTTTGGCATGGGGGAGAAGAAGAAATCATCATTTTTTAGAAGCTGTTGGTTCATTAGTTCTATAAATAGAGAGGATGAGTTCACCAATGAATCATCCCTTTTTCTGTATTTTTTCTACACATTTTTTTTGGAGTTTTCTTCTTCTTCCATGAAAGCCCAATCTTCTTGCAAAGGCTAGGGGTGATGTTCCCTTGTAATAGGTATTAGTTTATTGTAATTCTTATCAAGTTTTAATGAAATTATTTTTGATTGTTCATTTATTATGATTCCTTGTGATGGATGAGCTCTTCCATGCTTTTTATGAGTTCAATAATGTTTTTCTCATTATTAAGCAGAATTTCTCATGGTTTCTAATAGGAATCTAGAATTAAATTGAATGGGTTTTTTCTAAAAGTTATTGTCACGCCCCGGATCTCGGTGCCCGAATCCCGAGGTGGGTAGCACGGATCACGAGGTGCGACCTTCGGGTTCCCAACCATGGAACGCGGCTAG
>JAUPMG010047029.1:0-14038 GCA_031762675.1 Pachysandra terminalis | reverse complement strand
TAAGATAAACCTTTAATGGAGAGGTGCATCTATAAATAGAGGTAAGGGCAGATAAAGTCCCAGGCTTCAGAACTGCATTCAGTTTTCCTGCTCCATTGATGCTGCAGTGCTAGAGGTCTGAAGATTCTGTCTGATTAAAGCTTGTGATTTTCCAGATAAGAGTTCGTATTCATATCTCAAATATTGGCTATGGCTGGAGGTTAGTATATTCAATTTCCGCATATTATTATTTATGCTATTTAGATTCATTGCATAAATATTCAGTTCTAAGTTTCTACAGTAACCCTAATTCATTTTTGACATAATGGAAACTTCTTCTCTCTCGTGGACGTAGGTTTTGTCGAATCACGTATATCTGTGTGCATGGTTTTGATCTTTGTTTTTACCGTGTTTATTATTATAGCCGGTACGGTAAGGACATATTAGGGATTGTTTATTATTATTGCCAATACGGTAAGGGCATATTGGAGATTTGCCCTATATATCGGGTAGGAGTATAAGTTGCAACCCTAATTCGTTTTTGACGTAGCGGGAACTTTTTCTCTTCCGTAGACAGACTTTGCCAAACCATATATATCTCTGAGCATTGTTTTGATCTTCGTGTTACTGTGTTTATTATTATTGCTTGATCCCGATCAACACAAATCTTCTTTGAGTTAATTCTATAATGAATATGAGTATTTATGGGAGTATTAATCTCTTTGTTTGTTTTTATGAATTTTTATAAATATTTGACTTGGATATTGAAGCAAATGGTGAATTTATGGGAACTTTTTCTCTTCCGTAGATAGACTTTGCCAAACCACATATATCTCTGAGCATTGTTTTGATCTTCGTGTTACTGTGTTTATTATTATTGCTTGATCCCGATCAACACAAATCTTCTTTGAGTTAATTCTATAATGAATATGAGTATTTATGGGAGTATTAATCTCTTTGTTTGTTTTTATGATTCTTTATAAATATTTGACTTGGATATTGAAGCAAATGGTGAATTTATGGGAATATTAATCTCTCTTTTTTTTATTTCTTTTATGATTCTTTATAAATACTAGAGACTTCTACACTTATTTATAGAGGAACTATGATCTCCAAATTGCTTCATTGATACTTCGTCTTTTTACAATTTTTTTCCCATACTAGTAAAATGAGTATCATGAGATTATTATTATTATTATTATTATTGTTATTATTATTATTATTATTTATTTTTTTGGGTAAGTGAATAATGCAGGGATTGGGGGAGCCATAGTTGACCGCGATGCTTTAAAGGCTCTGATAGTTGGCGATGTTGGGGGTAAGTCTCTGAGGTAGAAAATACTTTATTGTTCCTATATATATAATTATATATCTTCATTCAAAGTTTCTCACCTTGAAATGTCCTCATTTTATTTTAAGTTAACCTTTTATTGGAATTTTTTCCTTGAATGTAATCTACAATTTGCCTACTTGGCCTTTTTCAAATGAACTGTTTTTGGAAACAAATATAGTAGAACTTTCAAGCAAACTGAATTGCTTTTATTAATGCAGAAGAAAATGACAGAGACCTATGAGTTAGCAGAAGAATGCCTGAATGCCAACTATTATGGAACCAAAAGAGTGAATGAAACTCTTATTCCCCGTCTTCAGTTATCCAATTCTGCAAGGATAGTTAATGTTTCCACCTTCATGGCACAGTTAAAGGTACAAAGATGGTTGACTCAGCTTAAAGAAGAGGAGTAGATAAGTTTATATCCTTGATTATACTTTGATTATTTCTACCCTCAATTGGATATGAAAGAATGTGTTTGCCCCAAATTATGTGTTTTCTTTTCTTTTTTGATAATTTCATTTGAAGAATCTTTTCGGTTAGCAAACAGAAATATGAAGAGAAGAGAATAATCATACTAATATATTAAGCAGAAGTATGTTCCAGTGTAGGATTGAACTTAGTACTTATTGTTATATGTTTTCAGAACATCCCCAATGAATGGGCTAAAAGAGATGCTAAGTAATGTCGACGGTCTTACTGAAGAGAGAGTGGAAGAGATGTTGAATGTGTTTATGAAGGATTTTAAGGAGGGTTTGATAGAAACCAAAGGCTGGCCTTCTTATTTCACCGCCTACACAATATCCAAAGCAGCTGTGAGCGCCTACACAAGAATTCTAGCGAAGAAGTTCCCTGATCTTTGCATAAATTGTGTTTGTCCTGGTTTTGTTAAGACAGACATCAACGACAATGCTGGGGTTTTGACCGTTGAAGAAGGTGCTCAAGGCTCAGTGAAGTTGGCTTTGTTGCCTGATGGTGGACCTTCTGATCAATTCTATATTTGAACAGAAATATCGAACTTCTGACTCGTAATAATCTGAGAAGATCTTGTTCAATTTTCTTGTTGATGCTTGATAACATAAAGCTGCAAGTACTTTGTATTGGCCGGTCTTCCCGTGTTTTAGTCTTTAGTCTTTGGTATTGGATTTCGCTTGTCGTGCATATATTTATGCCAATATATGTACTATAAATGCGTAGTGTAGAGAGAGGGGTTAGATTTACACCTTCCTCTTCTCCCCCACACATCTTCTTCTTCACCTTTACATGTTTACATGGTATCAAAGAGAGCGGGAGGTTGAGTGTTTGAATCCTAGGAGTGTGTTTGTGTGTTTGTTCTCCTATGGATGTGTTGTTCTCGTGCGGGGTGTGCGGTGTGTGTTTGCCTTGGTGCCTTGTCTTCTCCCACGGATGTATTGTTCCCGTGCAGAGCCCGCACATGCGGAGAGGTGTTGAACCATTTCATATACATTGTTACCCCATTCTCCAACAGTTTAAGCTTTTAGAGTAAGTGGTTATTGACATAGTATCATAGATTACAGTTATAATGAAATTATTAAAACTTATCAAGTAGAATTGTTATTAATAGTTTTACTGATGAATGAACATCTGTCATTTATTTTAAGTTGATATCTAATTAGACAAAGTTCTACATTATATGGAACCTGAGATTAGGGGTACTGAAGCTGAGGATCTGAAAGGGTTTGGACTCTCTAATGTGGGTTTCCATGTAAAAGATCCTGCAAGTATTGCTTCAATAGAAAATTTCATTGAAACCAGTTTCTGGAAACTTGATATCCTGATGAAAAGTATAAGATCATCTGAAAAGCAGAGAAATTGCTTATTGCTTTGTTACTTATTCTGACTGCAACTTTTTAAAAGCAAATCCAAATGGAGCCTTAAATATAGTTAATTTCTCAAGTACTACTCAAGATCTTGCACTTTTGTAATGAATTAGAAGTAGATGCAGCTTAGTGGGTCAGAGCTAAGAGGTAATGCACTTTGCCTAAACATTGGCAATGTAGTATCTGTTGTACCAACTTTCTGTTTAAGAAGAGATGTCTTTTGAGGAAAATAATTTTTTTTCTTGAAGCTTTCTTTCAGAAATGGATTTGGCTTAAAAATTACTCTTTCTTCTTATTGTTTCAGTGGATCCCCCAAGCAAAGGTTAAATCAGAACAGATAGCATTGGACCGGGACGATGGATCCCCCAAGCAAAGGTTAAATCAGAACAGATAGCATTGGACCGGGACGATGCCCCATCCGATACCGAGTTTAAACACTATAATACAGGGGTTTAAGTGTTGAAGAAGGTGCTAAAGGCCCAGTGAAGTTAGCTTTGTTGCCTGATGATGGACCTTCTGGCCAATTCTATGTTCAAACAGAACCTTTGATTCATGATGATCTAAGAAGATCTTGTTTTTCTTCTTGATGTTCTATAACACAAAGCTTGAAGTACTCTGTAATGATCTTTTCTTGTTTAATCTTTGGTAGTGGATTTGTTTGTCTTGCATATGTTTATGACAATATATGTTTCAGCTATTTTACAGATGAGGATTCTCTGTGTGGTGTGATAAGTGCGTAGCACTTGCATCTATTGCCCTATTACTTATACTTAATAGTCTTTGGATTGTGATTAAATGAGTTGATTAATATATTTATATGATTGTGCAGGTTCAACAGCGTTCGGGAAATTACCGATTAAGAACGGGTCGGATCAAGCTTAAAAAAGAACAAAAGTAGAAAAATAGGAAGACCAGACCAGACGACCAAACCCGGTTCAACCCAATTCGATTTCAAAAGTTTGACTCGGTTTAAGAAAAGATAAATTATTTTGACTTTTGGGCAAAAAAAGTAATTAGAGAAAAAAGCTAGAGGCCAAATAGAAAGAGAAAAGAAAGAAGACAAATTGAGAACCGAATTAGCAAAGAGAATTGAATTAGTGGGGGCAAAAGAAAGAAATAGCTAAAAGTTTTGGGTAAGGACCCAAATTGGAATTCGAATGGCACGAAACCAAATTGGAGTAGAGGACAAAAGCCCGAATTGGCTCAAAAGACTGATTCGTTTTGAAGGGTATTTTTGGAATGGAGAAAGAAACGGAATGTGGAATGGGAAAAAGAAGAGCTGAATTGATTAGATTAAGAGAGGGCGATTTGGAGAAAGGAGGAGAACGAGCCAGAGCAGCGACTGAAAGGGGCGTGCTCACCAAGGAGAAAGAAGGGACGAACAGAAACGCAGATCGCAATTGTCATCGGCACTTCGTCTTTCTCCATTTCCATGGCCGGCTAATCTTATTTATAGGGTTTTAATGAAACCCTAGCCAAATAAATTAGAGTTTTATCAATTTTACTTTAGGGTTTTTGATTTCATCTTGTATAAATTGCTTAACATTGCGGATTACATTCATGGTAATTAATTTTATTGAGTTATTTGATCTCTTGGAATTTATATTTCATTGATTTGAATATACGTTGTTTGAGATTAATATTCAAACATAATCTAGTCTTGTAGTCTAGAGTATGATGGTTTTGCAATGGTTTTCTCATGATTGTGAATGTGTTGATTGGATAATCCATGCTTAGAGAAGACAAGTTGTCTTACAACCCTAGTTTAGAGTAGTTAGTGTATACAACTTGTGCCAATCGAAGATGGGTTATGCCATGATCCATTTTGCATAATCTCTCTTGTAATTTGTGAGACTTGTAGTCAACATCCAATTAGTTATACAAGTTAGGCAAATCCCTTAGACTAGATTGGTTGCCCAAATTTAGGATGCTAGTGGTGGATTTGAACCATAGACCTTTTCCCTTGACTAAATTTCTCACTTTTAATTCATTGTATTTTAATTCTTTTAGTTATTTAATTCCTAGTTTTATTAAATCAATCAAACCCTGTTTTGGACTAATTAGTTGTCAAGTGACTTAAATAAGTCAATCATCGCAATCCCTTGGATACAATACCCTTGTACTTGCCGAACTACGATAGAACTCGTGCACTTGCAAGGTGTTTTCATTTTGAAACATCAGCTGCCTCACAGGAGGATGACATGTGTCCTAAGTGGGTCCACCATATTAACCAGTTTCTACCTGTTATAGTCGAAGTGGTGGGTCCTAGGTTCACCCTTTTCTTAGGGTTTTAAAAATCGCAGGTCACTCTTCTTAGTGGGGCCTATCTGTGGACACATGTCATCCTCCATGACAAATAAGCATTCAGTGGGATGCTTATGTTGATCCACGTGTTTGAATCGCCCATAATCAACGATGTATTGTGTACAACACCAAAAAGCCAAATGCTAGCGAAAGAGAGCATTTCGTTTGGTCCAAGGAAGCTGGACTATCAGTTGGAGCATGTATTGTGTATAACACCAAAAAGCCAAATACTAGCGAAAGAGAGCATTTCGTCGGGTCCAAGGAAGCTGGACTATCGGCTGGAGCGTTCCTGGATTTTTGCCACGCGTCCAGCTGATAGTCTCGTACGCCTCATGCGTTATCTTAACGCATGAGGTGCAAACTTCCGTCCGTTTTTGAAAAAAAAAAAAAAAAGGAAGCAAATTTTAAGAAATCATTGAACACTTCGATTTATTATTGTCTCCTGAAGACTTCAAACCAGTGTTTTAAAACTCGCGAGTAACTCGGAAAACTCAGTCGAGTTACTCGAATAGATGGTTTCGCTGGTTAACTCACCCTCAAAACTCGGAGGTGGTTAACCAGCTGGTCACCAAAAAACTCGGCCGAGTAACTCGTAAAACTCGACTGAGTTTTCTATTGACTCGCCCGATTAACTAGGTAAATTAAATTACTCTCTAATTTTACATTTAAATCTTTAATTAATTTGATTGTTCATATTTTTAACAATTAATAGGGATTTGGGACTTTAATAGCAACAACTCCCAATATATATAATATTTTATTTTTATCATATTAATATATTTTTGTATTAACCAGTTAGTAACTCGGACCGAGTTACCGAGTTACTCGGATAGGTTGGCTTCCGAGTTACCAGCCTTATCCGAGTTTTTAAAACATTGCTTCAAACCCATCTGCAACCGGCTCTCCCTCACTTAATTCCTTTAATCAGATTTATTCTTGGATTCCTCTAACTTGCACATTCTCTTTCTAGGCCATTTGAGACCTTGAATCCCTGACGAAATCTGCAAAATCAACAAAGGGGGAAATGTCGATCGTCGAAGAAGGAAATTTCAAATTCAATTCAATTGAGTTCGTGAGTAATTTATCCTCTTTTCACGAAACCAGATGATTCACTTAACTTACAATAACTTAAAGAAAAAGCCTTTGATCAATTCAGCATTAGAAAAGCAAAAGAGAAACCCTTAAACGATTGTTAACAATACTTAAAATCCCTGAAATTCACTATCAATCTGATAGGGACCTCTTGTAAGAGATTCTGATATTCAAGACCCACAGGTCGGAAAGGGATTTTCCTTCGTCAGGTAATGGTGATAATCGGTAAGAGAGATGATTAAGAGTAAATAGATAGGGTTCTACTTCAAGGGAGAACTAGAAACCTCCAGATTCAAAATGACAAGATAACTTGGATAAACTTTTTTTTGATAATCATTAACAACAGACTTGGATATTAAATACAAAAACTAAATAACTACCTGCACTTACATCTTGTTCCCATGACTCACGTAATTACAACTGTGTTTCCTACGTTCTAAAACAGTCCCCGTAGAACTGTTAAGCAAAGAAAATAACTGAATAAGAAAACTGTTTACCGATAACTAACACATCATGAATATGACATAAGAGTGGTGGACATGCAGAAGAAATTGGCTGAAAATGATGATGTGGCAGATGGAGATGGGTGATACATACGTATCACAATCTCCATCCTCTACACCTCAAGAAACTCAAAGTCCTATAAAATTAAATGGAAATTAAACCAAAACTAAAGAAAACCCGAACCATAACCTAAACCAAACCTCACCTAAAATCTTCTCAAAATTCACTGAAAAGAAAAGCTATCTTCATACTCGAACTTCAACAATTCTTCTCAGAACATCTCTCTTTCATTCGGATATCCCATCATAAAACCTCAATGAAATCCAATGCATTCTTCGTACATTACTATAAAATCGATTCTTCGCTTCGATATTCAAAGAACCGCAAGCCCTAACATGAAATCCAACCTCTCGTGGACGGAAAGAGCCCCTTATCCAAACGCTGTTGCAATTTTCAAAGCTGCTTTTTTTTTTTTTTTTATAAAACGGAAGTTTGCATCTCACGCATTTTGTTAACGCGCACGAGACTATCAGCTGGACGCGTGGCAAAAATCCGAGTACGCAACAGCCGACAGTCCAGCTTCCTTGGACCAGGCGAAATGCTCTCCGAAAGGAACAAGGCGAATTCAAAAGATCGCCTGTTGATTGGCCACAGCCGTTGGAGACCACTTCCTCCAAAAGTTTTGATCTTTCTGTGTATGGTTTTCCAGGCGGTGGGCCCTAAAACAATGACCAATGAGCTTGCGTGTTCAAGAATCTTATTGAACTCGTCGAAGTTTGCTAGTCACCCTTGACCAAATGACTTCAGCGATTACGTCCGCACACTCACGAAGAATGTAAGCTTATAAACACTATATAAGGGATAAGGTTAGAACGACCTTAATAATCAGTCAGTCCGGGTTCTGGCATTCATCCTTTTTCTTCAGATTCTGAAATGGCGGAAACAATCGCTATTCCTGCAACAAAGAGGTACTTCTTCTTTCATGCTTTTATCAAGCCCTTTATCTATGATACAGTGATAAATACTTTGTTCTTTTTTGTTTTCTTAATTGCCCAGGATTGCAGTTGTTACAGGAGCGAACAAAGGGATTGGATTGGAGATATGTCGACAGTTAGCTTCCAATGGTGGAGTCATGGTGGTCTTAACAGCTAGAGACGAGAAGAGGGGACTTGCAGCTGTTGAGAATCTCAAAGAATCTGGGCTTTCTGATGTGATTTTCCATCAGCTTGATGTGGAGGATGCTGCTAGCGTTGCCTCCTTGGGAAGTTTCATCAGAACCCAATTTGGAAAGCTTGATATATTGGTAAGATTGGAAGAGGAGTAGAACTTGTTTCCATCTCTCCTAGAAATGGAGATACAGTGAAGATATCAATCATCTCATCTTAATTTTGATAAAACAATATACTCTATGCTTACCCAAATCTTCTTTGATTGTTAATTCTAGAATGAAAAAAAATTCTTTATGTGATTCAATTATGTTAGTAGTGCTTTGGATATTGAATGATGAATTTATGGGTGTAGTAACTCTTTGTTTGTTTTTATGATTCTTTATAAATATTTAGAGACTTTTACACTTATTTATAGGGAACTATCATCTCCAAATTGCTTCATTGCTACTTCAACTGTTCACAATTTCTTTTCCCTACTAGTAAAATGGGTATCATGATATTTTTTTTTAAATTTTTTTTTTTTGGGGTAGGTGAATAATGCGGGGATTTTAGGAGCCATAATTGACGACGATGCTTTAAAGGCTCTGATACAAGGCGATTTTGCAGTAAGTCTCTGAGATGGAAAATACTTTGTTGTTCCTATATAAATATAATTATATACCTTAA
This sequence comes from Pachysandra terminalis, assembly GCA_031762675.1. Taxonomy (NCBI): domain Eukaryota; kingdom Viridiplantae; phylum Streptophyta; class Magnoliopsida; order Buxales; family Buxaceae; genus Pachysandra; species Pachysandra terminalis. The sequence continues at coordinate 5,153 of JAUPMG010047029.1, read as the reverse complement.
TTCAAAGTTTCTCATCATATTAGAAGGTGAAATGTCCTCATTTTCTTTTCAGTTAAGCTCTTATTAGGAGTTTTCCTATGACTATAATCTACAATTTGCCTACTTGGCCTTTTTCAAATGAACTGTTTCCAAGCAAACTGAATTGCTTTTATTAATGCAGAAAAAAATGACAGAGACCTACGAGTTTGCAGAAGAATGCTTGAATGCCAACTATTATGGAACCAAAAAAGTGACTGAAGCTCTTATTCCCCTTCTTCAGTTATCCAATTCTGCAAGGATAGTTAATGTTTCCTCCTCCATTGGACAGTTAAAGGTACAAAGATGATTAACTCAGCTTAAAGAAGAGGGGTAGATACGTCTATATTCTTGATTATACTTTGATTATTTCTACCCCTCAATTGGATATGAAAGAATTGTGTTTGCCCAAAATATTTTTTTTTTTTTTTGTTAGTTTCACTTGAATATTCTGTGCTGTTAGAAACTATAAATATGAAGAGAAGGCAAGAATCATACTAATATGAAGTCAATTTTGTGCTTCTTAAAATTTAAATGTAGCATAATTATGTTGTAGAACAAGATTTACCTTGGTACTTATCTTTATATGTTTTCAGAACATCCCCAATGAATGGGCTAAAGAGATGCTTAGTAACATCGATGGTCTTACTGAAGAGAGAGTGGATGAGGTGTTGAATGTGTTTCTGAAGGATTTCAAGGAAGGTTTGATAGAAACCAAAGGCTGGCCTTCTTATCTGGCCGCCTACACAATGTCGAAAGCAGCTGTGAGCGCCTACACAAGAATTCTAGCAAAGAAGTTGCCTGTTTTTCGCATAAATTGTGTTTGTCCTGGTTATGTTAAGACGGACATCAATGGCAATTCTGGAAGTTTGACCGTTGAAGAAGGTGCTAAAGGCCCAATTAAGTTGGCTTTGTTGTCTGATGATGGATCTTCTGGCCAATTCTATTTTCGAACAGAAGTATCGAACTTTTGACTCGTAATAATCTAAGAAGATCTTGTTTTTCTTGTTGATGATGTATAACATAAAGCTTAAAGTACTTTGTATTGGTCTTCCCATGTTTTAGTTCTTGGTATTGGATTTCATTTGTCGCGCATATATTTATGCCAATATATGTACTGGTACACTATTTTTATTGTTAGAGTATGTGTTTAGTAGTTAATGTTAGAGCAGAGGGTTAGTTATGTAATTTCTGCTCTTTTAATATTAATATATAAATGCTTAGTGTAGAGAGAGGGGTTAGATTTACACCTTACTCTTCTCCCCACACTTCCTCTTCTTCATTTTTACATGTTTACATGGTATCAGAGCAGGAGGTCGAGTGTTTGAATTCTGGGAGTGTCTGTTTATGTGTTTGTTCTCCCATGGATGTATTGATCTCGTGCGGGAGTGTGTGGTGTGTGTTTGCCTTGGTGCCTTGTATTCTCCCACGGATGTATTGTTCTCGTTCAGAGCCCGCACGTGCGGGAAAGTATTGAACCATTTGATATGCATTGTTGCGCCGTTCTCTAACAGTTTAAGCTTTTAGAGTAAGTAGTTATTAATATGGTATCAGAGATTATAGTTGTAATGAAATTATTAAAAGTTATCAAGTAGAATTTTGAATTAATAGTTTTACTGATGAGTGAGCATATATCATTTATTTTAAGTTGATTCTTATTAGACAGAGTTCTAAATTATATGGAACCTAAGATGAGGCAGTAACATTAGGCTTTCAAGACCTCACCCCAATATATAAACTACTATAGATGAGAGGTACTGAAGATGAGGATCTGGATGGGTTTGGACTCCATGGTTTCAAGGATCGGTCTGAATCGGATCGGCCAGTCGGGATCGGCTAGGACCAATCCGATCCCAACCCACGATACAACTAACTATTGTATCCTGAGGCTTTGGATCGGACCGATCCAACCGATACCGATCCAAACCAGTTCAGTGACTAAATCAACCGATCTCTACTTTTTTAAAAACTATTTATAAAATAAAGGATTCAACCGATATCGTTGGTCCGACCGATCCAAATTAAAATAAAATTAAAAAAAAAAAATCTAACATTTGGATCGGACCAAAATCGACCAATCCAATACCAGATTGGTGATCCGGATCAGGATCGGCCCGGACTTGTCCGATCCAAGATCCCAAGAATAAAAACCCTATTGGACTTTCTAAAGTGGCTTTCCATCAACTTGATGTAAAAGATCTTGCAAGTTTGGGGAAACTTGATATTTTTTTGAAAAGCAGAGAATTTGCTTATTGCTTTCTTATTTTTTACGGCAACTTTTTAAAATATGAAGACAACACACAAATTTTGACCCTCGAAAAAAATGCTAATGCTCCTATTATTAATATAAACACATGATTAATGGCTGACAACTACAACTTTAAGAGTAAACTAACTACTAACCATCCAGATTATAATCAGCTGACCACCGATCCTTAACATTCTCATCAGTAATAAGAAAAGGAGTAACGTCTTGCTTCAATCTCTCTCATTTTTTTCAAAAAGAATTAATCTATCTATATTAAACTAAAGTATGACCATTTGAGCATTACCTTTATTAGTGTTGTGTGGTATAAATAAGCTTTATAAAATATTTTACATATATGATATTTATTTCCTTTCCTTTTTTTAATTTGCTTTTAATTTTTTATTGAAAGGTTGTAGTGGGTGTTTTTGTGAATAGTCACCAAGTGTGATATTACGGACGGACGAGAACCAAAATCAACGAGTAACAGTATCCCATCCTTAGAAAAATTAAAGAATCAAACTGGTAGACCGTCTAACACCGGTCGAACCAAGCTAAGGAACATAGTGGGTCAAGGTGTTAGAGATTCTCTAACCCCTAGCGCTCTAATTGAGATTTTAACTGAACCTTTTGCAGGCTGCCTACGTACTCAAACAGGAATCAAGTTAGACGTAGTTCAAGGTCTGGTAATTTTGGCAGAGGTATCCCCCCTTTTTTCATCACCTTCCCGAATGAGGGAAGTGAGCCAGTATTTATAACTTTTTGAAGAGACTTAACTGTAGTTAGAATTCCTAACCACAGTTTCCAACGATGGTTAAAACGTTCACCTAGGATAGTACACATCATGTACCCCAGTCTCTTAGGTGGACCAATCACAAGCCGTTTGGGTAATTACAGGTTTGCCACTGAGAGACCGTGAAATGGTCTATACTCCCAAATACGACCAAGTGTTGGCGAGCCTCACGACACCTCGATATAGGCATTGGGGATTAGTAGATACTCGTGGTCATGAAAATTATTCAGCCTTGGCATCGTTGAGACTATCTAGTCTTGACACCATCGAGGTTACCAGTCTTAGTACTTTCGAGGTCCTCGAACCTTAGTACTTTCGAGACTATGTGACCTTCTACGTCGTTGAGGTTCTCTCTAGACGGAGGTAGTATCGTCTTCAGCGTCGTCGAGCATCGCTCTAAACGGAGGTAGTATCTCCTTCAACGTCGTTAAGCATCACTCTAGACGTAGATAGTATCGCCTTCAACATCGTTGAACATTGCTCTAAACGGAGGTAGTATCACATTCAACATCGTCGAGCATCGCTCTAGACGGAGGTATGTATCGCCTTCAATGTCGTCGAGCATTACTCTAGACGGAGGTAGTATCACCTTCAACGTCGTCGAGCCTCACTCTAGACGGATGTAGTATCAACGTCTTACATCATCCAGGACTATCATTCTCCTTCGGGTGTAAATTCATATCGACAGGTCGACGTCTTACATCATCCAGGGCTGTCATTCCCCTTCGGGTGTAAATTCATATCGACGTGTTCACTAAGACGCATCTCTTTGGTAAATGTGAGGCACACCTCTAAGGCTTTCAAGAACTCAAGGGGTTGTCCCATCGCAAGTGGGCGCCCTTGAGTATGACTTGAGAGTATATCCATCACAAGTGGGACTCTCAAGAACCCGAGGCGTTATCCCATCACAGGTGGGCGCCCTCGAGTATTACTTGAAAAGTATTTCTGCATCGGCATCTTGTTGTAAAGGAGTCTCGCATCCCGTTGCGGAGTACCTGTTGATATCAGCATCATTGTATATTCATTGTAGTATTGATCATCTTGTGATTTATGTAATAAAGGGTCATAGCGGCAGCGCACTACCTTCTCCCTATATCTATGTCTTGGTTGTATATTCCTTGAACTGGTTCCTCGAACCGACCGGGGTTGTTCTTTAGAAAGTTTCGGAGAGTTATACCCATGAATATCAGTAGGGATCTTGCTACGTGACGGTTATAGTCCTAACACATGGTTGTCTATTATTGGGCTATCTACCCTTACCATTTTCCATATCTACACAGGTTCACCAGTCTATTTGTATAAACTTAGACTTGTGCTTTTGGATAAGCAATCATTGGATAAGTGATTCAATGGGAGCATTTATCTCCGACATCAATAAAAAGCTTGATTTGAAAAAAAATGTGTTTTGGTAATATAGATAATGTAAGTACCTTAACAAGACAAATTTATAAAAAAAAAAAAAAAAAATCAAATTTAAGGATAAAAATGTTATTTTTAGAAAAAGTTTAACATTGTGCAAGAGTTAGACCTCATTAATGTTTAGAATCCATTTTTTGCACAAGTGGTAAGGAGTAGGCCCGTAAACGAGCCGAGCTAGGTCAGCTCGGGCTCAACTCGCATGAGCCAAGCTTGAGCTCAATATTTAGGCTCGTGAGCCAAACCTGAACCTAAAAAAAAGGTCATTATTTTAACGAGCTTGAGCCATAGTTTCTAATTTCGCGAAATTTCGGTGTCGGTTTACCCCACTGAAATGCCAAATGCTTTTATTTTGAAATGAATTATTTCGTCCGAAATAAATTCACTTTGGCCAAACAATTTCAGTTGAAATTGATGCTTTTTCGGCCGAAATTTCGAATATTTTGGCCAAAATAATTCAAAACTCTATTTAAAGGTTTAAAACAAATTGTAAAAAACCAATATTAAAACTCTATAAATACCATCAAAATCTCTTATTTTTCACCATTCACTTCTTATCCAAAAAATATAAAAAAAAACCTATATTAAAACTTTATAAATAATTATAGACTATTTTACTCTATAATTATTGATGGTTCTGTAATAACTATAAACTTAGACACTTTCAAATTTAATTTGCTCTAT
>JAUPMG010047009.1:0-14039 GCA_031762675.1 Pachysandra terminalis | reverse complement strand
ATCCAGGTTTCTCTTGCTTCAGATTTCATGTACAACTACATGTCAAGAGATGTAACTGCGAGTTTCGGTTATGACTATATCCTACGACAGGTTACCTCTACTATTCTCCGATGCCAGTACTTGAAATTTATTCTTCATATGCACTAATGGACAAGTAGATATGCAATATCTATATCTATATATATATATTGCAATTTTGATTAGCATTGGCCCCTTCTCCCACTTTTTGTTGTGGTTCGGTTGAAGATGCCTTTTTGTTCCAATTGAAGTAACCTCTTATGTGTTGTTTAATGATATGCTATTTGAAAGTGTTGTGCATATCAAGAATGTTTTACCTGTTCTTTTCAAACAACTGTTTTAACTCTCTATTCCATACATCAGCAACCTCTTCCTCCTTTGTTATAGTTATCCCTTTTTCCTTTTTTGCTGCTGAAATCATCGGTTGTCAGTCAAGTCTTACATCTTACTGAGTTACTAAGTCTAACTTCTTTCTGGGTTCTGCCATTAGTCCAGAGCAGTCTAGAATCTGATTTCTGGGACGATCCAAACATTGATGATTCACAGGTGCTTCAACTCTCTGGCTTGAATTGAGAGGAAACTTATGTTAAATATCATAGAAGTTTAGTGGTCGACTGAGAGTGACGTGAATTTGGGGATTTTCTGTCGTGTTTTTTTTTTTTTAATAATTATACGTGCTGCAAATATTGATAATGATCTTGTACACCTTATCCTTAATCATCTAAAACTCGACTCCATAATATTTTGGGAAAATTACATATAAGCCTTACTTTACAGCGTTATCTTCTTTTCAGTCCTCTATAATTTTGCTACCTACTCATCCTTCCTATTTTAAAATATATTTATCATTTCAGTCTTATAACAGTGCCAACTAGGATAAAGCAATATTCTAAAAACAAAAAATTAAAACTTATAAAAGTACCCAAATACCCTTATAAAAACCAACAAAGGCCCTCTCATCATATCCCATCACCACCACCACCCTCACCCCACGACCCCCACCCCCCACCCCAACCATGGTGGTAGTGGTGGTGGTGGGGGGGTGGGGTGGGGGTGGTGGCGGGGTTTGGGTGGTGGTGGTGGTGGGTACTTTTATAAGTTTTAATTTTTTGTTTTTAGAATATTGCTTTATCCTAGTTGGCACTGTTATAGGACTGAAATGACAAATATACTTTAAAATAGGAAGGATGAGTAGGTAGCAAATAGCAAAATTATAGAGGACTAAAAAGAAGATAAAGCTGTAAAGTAAGGCTTATATGTAATTTTCCCTAATATTTTTGCTTGTCAAGCATTCATAAAATGCCTATGACACTTCAAGAGACATGGTGACAGATCTCTTGTCATATAAAGGCTAAATGTGCTTGGTGCATTATCTGAAGAGTTCAACCAATGTCAAGTTGTTTGTATGGTTCGTGATTTTATGTGGTTGATATAGGGATGATTAAATGCACAGTAGAACTCTTTGCTCCTTTTATGCATCTTGTTAAGTTTTTTGCTAATAATCTCCATGGAAGTGAATATTCTTTGTCCAAAAGAAACAAATATCCACCCATGTAACAGGGCAATTGTTTTTCCACAATATTTAATGATCAAGTTCTTAATTTTCTTATTGTAAGGTGTGTCACTTCATTGTGACCTTGAGCCATTGTCCTTATGGCACAACGCACTTTTCAGAGTTGAAGGATCTTGAGGTTCTGCACTTCATTATTGTAGAAGTATGATATGTTACTGCTTTGTGTATTGAAACAGGAGACATAGTTGAGTTGATTGAAGAAAAAGAATAGGCAACTACTATTGTGATACGGAGTTCTCTCGAACTAATTAGGATCAAGTCTGATTTTCGCAATTGGGAGAGATGAAAATAACACAGAAGAGAGCAATGTAGAATGAATTTGATGGTCTATGAAGCGAGGATAAGAACAAATTCTTATTTAATCGATGTTCGACTAGAATAGATGGAAAGCTGATTACATTCTCGAAAGAGGCAATTATATATCCTCCTCCTAATCCTAATAGCAATGAATCTCATCATTTAAACATACCTAATCTCAGCTATACATTCTAACTCAAGGAAAGATAAATGAAAGGACTGAAAGACCCTCATAAACTGAAAATTAAGTGCTATGGACAGTACTGCTACAGTATCATGAACAGTACCCACTACAGTAACAAGCTATGATATAGATAAATTAAAATGGTACAGTAACTTTATAGAAAAAGGGATGCTCTTGCATCAATCCCCCTCTGGGTTGGAGAGGACTCATTTTGGACGAGAAAATTTAGACATACTGAACATCGATTATTGAATCAATTTGTTGCAATTCTTTTTCTGAAATCCAAGTGGATTCACTTGAAGGTTGCCAAGCCTCTTGATTAGAAACTTTCATATTGATTGCCTCTGTGAAAACGATCTTCTCACAAGTCTCACATCTCTTCAATAACTTCTCTTGGCTTCTTTGGAATTTCACGTAGCCATTCATAAGCCATTGGTTGATTTTCACCTCCCTGAATCCATTGTAATCAGATAAATCTGATCTATTGAAAGTAATACTTATCTATAGATCATCAGGTAGGTCCACCACATAAGCATTAGGACTGATCTTTAGAATCTTGCATTATCCAATTTTTTCCTTGATTTCTGCTAATGATAATCCCCTTAGGAAACCTTTTATTCCTTAAATGCACCAAAAGTTGATAACCTTTAGCAAACTCCTTAGCTGTTGGTTTGCTGCCTTCTTATAAGGCTCATTACTGGTTTCGATGGTGGCATCCACCTCTTCATGAATTTGTTTAATGTTGAGACTGCATAAGCTCCTACGTCTTCAGTCACTCATACATTTGGTGGCATTGGAATAAGGTCTAGCACATTTTGTGTCCTGTACCCATAAGCAGCCTTAAAAAGGGTCTTCATGTTGGTTTTGTTAACTAAGTTCTTATAAGAAAACTGTTGGCACGATTGTATCCCATGTCTTCATCTAGTTTATATCATAGCAAATTTCCAAGACTCCTCTTCACATCTTTGTTTTCCCATCAGTTTTTGGATGACAGGTATTGGAACTGAATGCCCAACTTCTTCCATGAGCCATGCCAAAAGTGCCCTACAAACTGAACATCTTGATCAGAAAGTAGTGAAGTTGGAATCCTATATAAACGAATCACCTCCCTGAAGAATAATTTTGCTACATGAGAAGCATTAAATGTCTTGGAATGTTTTAAATGTCTTAGATTGTTGAATAAAGTACTCTATCTTGGAAAAGATTTCTAGTACCACAAATAAGGAATCATTCTCACAAGCTGTCTTTAGAAGTCCCAACACAAAGTCCATACTAAGATGTACCCATGGTGAGTTAGTAGGTAATGGAGTGTATAAACCTGTACTTTGGGACTTCCCCTTTGCCAGTTCACATGTTCTACAATGCTTCACCAAATTCGGCTACCATTGCCACATCTTGTCCCTTCCAAAAGAACCATCCAAACCATCTCCATACAGCTATCTAACAATTAGTTTATGTCGAGATCCTTCTAGCATGCACAATCAATTACCTTTGAAGTAGTATCCATCATGGACAACAAAAGAAGTATGCAAGCGCGGTACTCTATATTCCAACTCACGCACATTGTTGAAATATGGATCACTTGCATACTGATTTTTCATCTCTTAGAAAGCCTAGGATCTGAGCATACATTGTTGTTAGAAGCAAAGGATGTGTACCTTTTCGTTGAGCAATGGGGATATTGAGATTAGTAGCAAGAGGAGGGATGCTAAGATTCCTCGACTCAGAAGTGGACTAGTTAGATGGTGGAGTCAGAGTGGATACAGCTTCTTGCATCTTTTTCCTTCGTTGATAGACTTTGATAACTTCTCTTTGCTGATCTGGAGAGACCTCCACTGCTCCACAGCCATTGGTACAGGAGAACTAGAAGATGGAGAAGCAGTGGATGGAGACTCTTGACATGATAAGAACAAATTGGCCTGCAAACTTTGTTCACTCGTCGGAGTAATAAGTGTGCCTTTAAAGAAAGTAACATTAGCATTGACAAATCACCGACGAGTAAAAGGATCAGAACACTATATTCCTTTTGGGTCCTTGAATATCAAAGAAAGATACGCTTAATTGCTCAAGGAGAAAGCTTATTGGGACTCCCACTCACAACATGAGCAAAACACACAACTAAGGACACAAGGGGAAATGTGATATACAGGAGAATGTGGAAACAAAACAGAATGTTGGGTCATACCCGGCAACTTCAAGTAAGTGTTGATATTTTCTTTCGGCCACTCCATTTTTTATTGGGGTATTGGAACATGAGGTTTGATGACTGATAAGATTAGCAGTACAATACTCGCAACAGCATTTTGAGTATATTCCAAATCATTTTCAGAATGAAGAATGCTAATATTTTTCCCAAAATAAACTTCATTTCTTGATGAAAAGATTTGAATACAGGAAGGACTTTAGCTCTATCTTTCAACAAGTACAGCCATTTCTTTCGTGAGTAGTCATCGATAAGGGTAACAAAGTATCTCAAGTACAAATTACTAAGAGAAGGCAAGGATTCACTAGCAAACATTTGTCCTTTGACAAATTGATAATAGAATTCAGTCCTGACAAAAATTAGCAACTAGGAATTCCGAATTCCTCCCTTTGCTTCTTTTGCTTTTGTATGTCATTAGATAGTGGCTGGTGTATATATATATATGTATATTTTTTTTTATTTTTTTTTGGTAAGATGGCTGGTATATACTTAATTCCTCCATATACCTTTAAGAGTACTATAGTACTCACTCAAGGTTTTTTGACCCTGCTGCAAGTTAAACATATCTTCATATAACTGATATAGTCTTAGGATGTTTTTATCTTGAGCATACATCTCTTTATCAACCTCCCAAACTTACTTAGCTGTATCAAGAAGCATAACGGTAGCACTAATGGATGGTTCCATACTGTTCCAAAGCCAGGTCATAACCACGTAATTGTCCTTAACCCATTCATCATAATCTTTAGCAGTCTTATCTGGGAGATAAGAATTAAAGAACTTCAATTTTCCTCTTGCTCCAAGATTCACCTTTACTAATTGAGCCCACAACAAGTAGTTATAACCATTCAGATTCACAGACAATAACTTAATACCAGCAACATCACTTGATACTTAAACAGGAACCTCTGTGTCACCAGCACAGCAGCACTAGCCGTTTACACCAATTTGCAGCACGTCAGATTACAACTACTGTTATAAAAGTGAAGAACGTCAGCACGTCATTGAACTGTTAGGACACAGCTATGTCCGACAAAAAATACACACAAACATTAGATCTGAGAAGAAAGGAGGCCTTCACAACCACATATCCCCATGAAAGAAAGCCATAAAGGTTTTTGCACTATGAAAGCTGATTTTGTTAACCCTAACCAGTAGCCGATTTAATAGACAGAGAAAACAGGGAAAAAAAGAGTAGGAGGAGAAATGGAAGAGATAAAAAAGAAATTCTTATTGGATCAGTGCTCTGATACCATGTCAGAGTTTTAGGGATTGGAAGTAATAGAATAAGAGGGGAGAACAATTAGAGAATGAGAGAAAAATAAGAGGCAATACTTGATATGGTCGGCCTCCTCCCTTTATATTAATTCCTTAATATTATAAACTTACAAAAATGCCCCTTACATAAAATAATAAATTGTGGCATAAACCTCTTGTAGGCATAATCTCACTCAGGGAAACTATGAGCACCTTCTATGGATTGATTCCTGGAATTTGTGCAGCTGTTACAGGCTTGGTTCATGATACGTGGTCATGCATGGCCATGTGCATGGGGAAGAGGTGTTCACGTTCAGATTGAGGATGACAGAAGCCATGTGCATGGGGATGAGGTGTTCACGTTCAGATTGAGGATGAGAGAAGTTTGGGAGTTCAAGGGTAATTCTATAATTATCGTAACTAATGAGTAGTTACATATGAGTGAGTAGTTATTATCTAAAGAGTGGGTGAGGGTAGTTACATTCAGTTATTTATTGCTTTCCTATTTAGTTTCCTGCTGCAAAGTATTTTGTATCGTTTATGACTTTGGTTTAATCCAACTTGGAGGCCCGGCTATCCTTGAATTTAGCGATCTTTATCAATATTATAGGAACTAAGAAAAAGGCACGTAACAAATTTGGTATCAAAGCCAGCGTTCCTGCAATGGTAGATGGTACTAGAATGGCCAATCTCAATGAGACAGTAGGTCAACTTAAGGAAACTTCTGATAACCATGGGAGGGTTCTTACTGGTTTACAAGAAGAGTCTCGAGTTTATCGAGATATGCTTAAGGAGGTTCTTAAAAAGCTGAATTCTCTATCTCAACAAAGAGGGGAGAATTTACAAGAAAAATCCGTGAACCAAAGGCACGAGAATCAGCACCATGACCAAGGAAGGGGAATTGAAACCAGATCAGCACAGCTGAACTTTCCATGATTTGGAGGTGATGATCCATCGGGTTGGATCTATCAAGCTGAGCAGTTTTTTCATCTTCACCAAACTCCTAACCATCAAAGGTTAGTAATTTCTTCCTTCCACCTCGAAGGGAAGGCATTACAATGGTTTAGATGGATGGAGAAGTCTGGAGAAATTATCACTTGGGACGAGTTTGCTAAAGCCTTAGAGATAAGGTTTGGGCCCACGGAGTTTGAAGACCCCACAACGTTGCTCACTAAGCTACGCCAACTTTCGAGTGCTGAGGACTCCCAAACTCGGTTTGAAGCCTTAGCTAATCGAACTGATGGGCTAAACGATGCAGCCATGATAAGCTGCTTTGTGGCTGGTCTTAAAGATGAAATTAAATATATGGTGCAAATGTTAAATCCATCGTCTCTGTCAATGGCAATTGGGCTGGCTCGGCTCCAAGAAGAAAGGGTTAATTCCACTAAGAAACAATACTGACCCGAGGTGAGTAAAATTTCATTCAATCCAGTTAACACTGGATCTTCATCTTCAAAATTTTCTTCTATTCCTGTGAAGAGAATGACTCCCTCAGAAATGAAGAAAAGGAGAGACAAAGGGTTGTGTTATTATTGTGATGATAAATACACTTGGGGACACCGTTGCAAAACCAAAAAATTATATTTCATTGAAGGGATACATGAAGAAGGTGATGAAGGGGGCGGAGAAGAAAGAGAAGAGGTAGTAGCCATTGAAGAAGGTGATGTGGGTATTGACTTATCACCAGAAATCTCATTGCATGCCATGATTGGTGTGGGATCTCCCCAAACTATGAAGATCAGAGGGACGATCGGAGGAAGACCCATATTGATGCTTATCGATTCTGGTAGCACCCACAATTTTTTATGTCATGTAATAGTTCGTAAAGCAGGTTTAGAAATTGTTGTGGATAAAAGGGTAGAGGTGATGGTGGCTAATGGGGTTTCCAACGTCACTTTTTTGTTTCATGGATGCCAATTATTACTGATCTTTATCTACTTACTATCAATGGATGCGATGTAGTCCTTGGGGCTCATTGGCTACAGACTCTTGGCCCTATTACATGGGATTTCCTAAATCTCAAAATGGAGTTTCAAATTTTTGGAACAACTTATCATTTACAAGGTGAAACGTGTAAAGAGGTGGAGATACTAGGGGACCCACACACTAAGAAGTTGAGGAAATCAAGAAGGAATCTTTCTGCAGTTATTCAGTATAACTGAACCACATCCCACAGAAAGAGGAGACCCACGTTTGCAACATCTTTTGGGGGAGTACGAGGATATTTTTGAGGAGCCATGTGGCCTACCTCCCACACGTTCTTGTGATCACTGAATTCCCTTGGAAGAAGGAGCACATCCAGTTAGCGTAAGGCGTTACAGATACCCATATTTTCAAAAAACTGAGATTGAAAAAATTGTGCGGAGAATGCTACACGATGGCATCATCCTTCTAAGTCAGTCCTTATTCTTCTCCAGTCCTATTGGTGAAGAAACAAGATGGAAGTTGGCGGATGTGCACCGATTATCGTGCTCTCAATCAGGTGACTATCAAAGATAAGTTTCTTATACCGGTGGTAGATGAGCTTCTTGTTGAATTATTTGGTGCATCTATTTTTTCGAAGTTAGATCTATGGTTAGGATATCACCAAATTCGGGTCCACCCTGATGATTTTCAAAAAACGGCCTTCCAAACACATGAAGGACACTATAAGTTCTTAGTGATGCCGTTCGGCCTCACCAATGCACCCTCCACATTTCAGAGCCTTAGGAATGAGGTATTCAAACCCCATCTTCGTCAATTTATTCTCGTATTTTTTGACGACATTCTAGTGTACAGTAAAAATTGGAGAGATCATATGGGTCATCTGCAAATCACTTTGGACATTCTGCAAAAAAATAAACTTTATGCTAAAAGATCCAAGTGCTTCATGTCAAATTGAATATCTGGGACATATCGTATCTAGCCAAGGTGTGGCTGCAGATCCAGATAAAATATCCTGCATGCTTAGTTGGCCAGAACCAACTACAATTAAGGTCTACGTGGGTTTTTGGGACTTACTGGGTATTATCGAAAGTTTATTAAAGGTTATGGAGGAATTGCCAGACCATTAACTTGTATGTTGAGGAAAAATTATTAAAGGATATGGAAAAATTCGTCAATTTATTCTCGTATTAGTGTGGGAATGTGACACGTGTCAACGAGTTAAATCAGAAAACGTGGCCCCCGCCGGTCTTCTTCAACCTTTACCAATTCCAACCCAGATTTGGACAGATATCTCCATGGATTTTATTGAAGGTTTGCCTACATCTAACGGTGGTGATGTGATATTTGTTGTGGCTGATCGTCTTTCAAAATATGTGCACTTCATGGCACTATCTCATCCCTACACGGCCATTACCGTAGCACAAGTTTTTATTGACAAAATCTTCAAACTACATGGAATGCCAACGTCCATTGTCATGACCAAGATAGCACTTTCACCGGGGCGTTCTGGAAGGAGTTATTCAAGTTACAAGGAACTAAACTAAACAAGAGTTCATCCTATCATCCGCAGTCCGATGGTCAAACTGAGGTAGTCAACCGTTCTTTTGAAAATTATTTAAGATGTTTTGCAGGGACGAAACCCAAGCAGTGGTCACGTTTATTATCCTTAGCAGAATTTTGCTATAATACCACGTGTCACTCATCCATAAGGATGACTCCCTATGAGATTGTATATGGGGTCCCACCTCCAAAAATGCCGTCTTACATTCCTGGAACAACAAGAGTTCAAGCTGTAGAAGACTCTTTGAAAGAAAGAGACCTTATCATGAAGATGCTTCAAGAGAATTTGATAGCAGCACAACATCGTATGAAGAGGTTGGCATACACAAAAAGGATGGAGAGGCATTTCGAAATAGGAGACTGGGTGTATCTCAAACTGCAACCTTATCGGCAAAGTTCAGTTGCTTTAAGGAAGAATTTGAAATTATCTCCTAGATATTATGGGTTGTACAGGGTTGTTCAGAAGTATGGAACGGTGGCTTACAAATTGGAACTTCCAAGCAACGTTTTAAATACCGGAACCGGTCGCCAGACCGGTTCCGGTCCGGATTGCCGGTACAGAAAACGAAAATAAAATAAAATAAAATAAAAAATTTCAGATTGCGCTGGACCGGAGGGATCGGCGGACCGGACAGACCAGCGGGACCGGTCACCGGACCGCCGGTCCATAACCCTGCCGGTATCGCGGGTTGGAACCGAATCGGTCCCGGTCCGGACCGGCCGGTACGGACCGGTATCGGCCGATCCTTGAAACCATGCTTCCAAGCGGGACCCGCATCCATCCTACTTTCCACGTGTCGTGCCTAAAAGAAAATAGGAGATCATGCTATCATTCAGCCTACTTTACCACCTATTTCTGAGCAAGGGATAATGCAAGTTGAACCAGAATCGATACTTGATAGGAGGAGGGTGATTAAAAAAAGGTAACCGTGCAATTACAGAAGTCCTCATCAAATGGGTAGGGGCAGATGCAACATGGGAGCTTTATCATCATCTACATGGCCGATTTCCAAATCTCAACCTTGAGGACAAGGTTGCTTCAACTGGGGAGCATTGATACGTGGTCATGCATGGCCACGTACATGGGGATGAGGTGTTCACGTTCAGATTGAGGATGAGAGAAGTTTGGGAGTTCAAGGGTAATTCTGTAATTATCGTAAATAATGAGTAATTACTTATGAGTGAGCAGTTATTATCTAAAGAGTGGGGGAGGGTAGTTACATTCAGTTATATATTGCTTTCCTATTTAGTTTCCTTCTGCAAAGTAGTTTTATCGTTTATGACTTTGGTTTAATCTAACTTGGAGGCCCGGCTATCCTTGAATTTAGCCATCTTTATCAATATTATAGGAACTAAGAAAAAGGCACGTAACAGTCCAATACTTAAGGCTGGTGGAAGAAATAGGGCAAGCCATTCGCTAGGTAACCTATTGATAGCCGACTCATAGATGACACTATCATACCCATTGTGGCATTCAGCTGGTCCATTCTCCTGGACTTCACATAGTATTTAGTTAGGATATTAGTAGGGTTTTGTGTTTCGTATTTTTATTATTTGTTTCCTTCTCAAGTGTTTTATTTGCAGTTAGGAATCTCTTCAGTTTTGCATTACATTAAGAGTCCATTTTCTATAAACAGCCTGTTATTTTTATTTTGGGGAATATTGATGAATGATAAAATATTAATTCGAGCTTCTTTGAAATTTGTTAGTGATGGGTTCTCCCTACCCCTTTCATGGTGGTTTGTTCCATCAACACGTGGCATTTGAGAACTGTTCTTCATCAATTATTTGCTTATGTATACCAATCGTAAGGTTTTCTCAATCTGAGCATTATATGGTATCAGTATATGGAACACGTGCCCTACGCAGTATTTGTGTCATAACATGCCATAAACCAGATGCCACCAAGTTTGATTAACATAAATGAAACTTCAAGACTATCCGTATTGAACAGTGAAAGAATCCTGTTGAAAAGTGAAGGAATCTAAACTCATCGTTGTTCATCTCTGTTAATTGTTCTGATTGTTTCAGTGTCGTTTAAGAGGAAAGATTGACTCCAATGGGTGCACAGCTGCTTTTCTAGAAGAGAGGTTGAATATGGGTCTCAACTTTATTCTTTCTGCAGAGGTGAGAACTAGCATTTATTAGAGATGCTTTTTTTTCTTGTGTGTGTGCGCGTGCGTGCGTTTGTGAATAGCGATCACATAAAGTAGAAAATTGAAAATTAATTGATTCCAGAAATTCTTTTCCATCTGACCTTTACTGAATGAACTGGTAACATGACGGCTTTATCTCTAGGAGCTCGTTTAGACTAAATATTGACCTAATCAGATGATTGTAATCAAATGATTTATCACATTCCTTTTGGATGATCAATAAGTATTGTGGAATGGCCTACAAAAGTCTGCAGCTTGGATGATTATGCACATCCAATTGGGCTTGAATTGTGTCCACAGAGGGTAGAGAAGTCCAAGTTTCTTACAAGATGTACCATACTTTGTGATGGGATAATTATATCCCAATTTTCCCACGTGGAGCTGTAGCTGTAGCTTTTGTTTGTCTTGAACTCGTATATTTATATGTTAATAACTGTTTCACGTGCAGATCGATCACCGGAAGAAAGACTACAAATTTGGATTCGGCTTGACAGTCGGAGAATAGATTAAAAGGGCCTCAGATCGATCACAGAAAGAGGGACTAAATTTGGGCTGAGCTGGATTTTAGGAGAATAGATTAGAAGGCTTAAATTTAGAAAGGGGTTTATATGTTTCTCCTAACTGGCTTGGTTCTTTTTGCTAGTGTCCATTGATCTCATTGTTCCCAGCGGCTCGGTGAATTTTCTGGGTGAATTTTCCATTTTGTTGAAGGTAAAAGAAAGTACTCTCAATTTTGAATCTTATCCGAGTATCAGTTTGTTTGCAACTGCGTTAGCAGCTACTAGAGGATCTGGCGCCATGATTTTCATTAGTATACGTGGAATAATTAATTGTATGAAAAACTACCCCTTTCGTTTAGTGCCTAATTGGCTTGATTCTCCATGGTCATTTAATGATATGAAAAAAATACCCAAATCTTCCAGACGGGTTTGGCAGTTGATTGGCCACATTCTTTAATTAGTCTCCATGTTTACTTTTCATATATTTCTTTCTTCCTTTCTTTTTTGTTTTAACTAAATTTTGTTTGTCTATAATATTTATTTTCCTAAAGGTAGTTGATCACATGATTGAACAGATGGCTTAAGCTCGTGTTTCTGCTGTAGAGTTGAAGCTTTTCGGGGTATCAAGAGATATCCTCTGACAGAGCATAGCTCACCCAGGATGTGAATGTGCTCTGCTGTTGTAGCAAAATGCTTGTGTCTTGACATGGATTGCCTGCTCCAGTCTAAATCTTGGGTCTTTAAAGTGTGATTCTTTTGGAACTGGAATGATAGAATTCCACTGGATCTTGGGCTCCAGGCATGGAAGAGTAAGAGCGATTTCTTACCTTTAATGGGGTTTCTTTCCTCGTGATAGAATTTCATTAGATAATAGCCTTCAGGCTTGGAAAGATGAGAATGCAAGGTCTTAATGTCTTGTTGTCTGTCTTTGTTTTGCTGCTCTCTACTGTTATTTGCAGGATCTTTGTTGTCTCCAGGCATCACTTCCAAGTAAGATGAGGCTTGAGAACAAAATAGGTGCTTATATAGAAGAAAGAAGCTTCTTATAATATTGAAAATTGTGAAAACCCCAACTATCTCTTATTATGATAAATTAGTAATTTAATTTTTTATCCCTTTAGCATACTAAAACGTAACAATTGATAGAGGTATAGAGGCATATTATGGTCAAATGACCAGTTTCTATTTTCTGTTACACAGATCGTTTGAGATCATAAAGCAATAATCCAAAAAAAAAAAATCAAAAAACAAATTTGGGAAAAAAATACAACAAATCCATCAACCAATTTCAACCAATTTAAACAAAATGTGAAACCAATGATGATGAAGATCATAAAGCAATAAAATAGCTGATACACTGAGATACTGTACGGCCCTTGCCCAATTCTCCCACGTTTCCGCTCTTTTTATGTTCTGAAAAACGTAATTATATTAAGGCTGAACTGCCCTTGCTCACTTCTCCCACGTTCACACTTGTCAGTTTTGAAAAACATTATTATATTAAGGCTTTAGTTAATTGAAGAAAAAATCCAACTCTTTTTGATCCTTTAGGTTCTACGGAGAATAAATCTCCGCCCTCCATCTCCTTTTGTTCTGAAGACTTAGGAGTGATTGGGTATAGGTGCTTAACAACTTTTCTATGCATCTCATCCAGTCAAAAACAACCAAGGTTAATTTCAATTATAACTATATTTTAATTAATTACAATTATTCCTAAAAATAATTTCTTGATTTTGCAGTTAGAAGAGCAATTTGGGTTGGGCTAACCCGAACCAATCTGAATTAATTTGGTCGTTTTGGGTTAAGGCTTTGGGCAACCCGACCCAAGCTGAATTAACTTGGTTAATAATATACGTATAATATTGTTTTGTGGGTGGTCTTGTGAATAAGTCACCAAGAGTAATATTACTGATCGACGGGAACCTAAATCAACGAGTGATTGTATCCCATCTCTAGAGGAACTAAAGAGTAAGACTGGTGGACCATCTAACACCAGTCGAATCAGGCTGAGGAAAATAATGGGTCAAGGTGTTAAAACTTCTCCAACCCCTAGGGCTCTAATTAAGATTATGACTGAACCTTTTGCAGGCTGCCTACATACTCAAAAAAGGATCAAGTGTAGTTTAAGATTTGGTAATTTCGTTAGAGGTCTTCCCCCTTTTTTCTTCCTTGTCCCAAATGAGGGAAGTGAGCTAGTACTTATAGCTTTTAAAAGAGAGTTAACTGCAGTTAGAATTCTTAACCACCGTTTCTGACGGTGGTTAAAAGGTTCACCTGGGTAGTACACATTGTCACGCCCCGGATCCCGGTGACTCAGATCCCAAGGTGGGATGGCACGGATCACGAGGTGAGACCTTCGGGATCT
>JAUPMG010046998.1:0-14039 GCA_031762675.1 Pachysandra terminalis | reverse complement strand
ACTTATTGTTGCTGTGGATAAGTTGCTTCAAGTAAGCACTTATTCTATCAAAAAAAAAAAAGTAAGCACTTATTGTTGCTGTGGATAAGTTGCTTCAAGTAAGCACTTATTCTATCAAAAAAAAAAAAGTAAGCACTTATTGTTGCTGTGGATAAGTTGCTTCAAGTAAGCACTTATTCTATCAAAAAAAAAAAAGTAAGCACTTATTGTTGCTGTGGATAAGTTGCTTCAAGTAAGCACTTATTCTATCAAAAAAAAAAAAGTAAGCACTTATTGTTACTGTGGATAAGTGCTCCCATTGAACCACTTTTCCAATTAGTGCGGATCCATAAGCACAAGTCTGGCCAAACGCCACCTAATAGTTCTTGAAATTGCTTAATATGACAGTCCACATGAACTTCTTGATACAATGATTACCTTGTATGGGGTGCTTTTTTCTTTGAAACCTGAACTCAGAGAATCACAACGCATGGCAACAGACCTTTAAAAAATGAATAAGAATGATCCTAGATATAAAAACTCAACCATCCAATTGGG
This sequence comes from Pachysandra terminalis, assembly GCA_031762675.1. Taxonomy (NCBI): domain Eukaryota; kingdom Viridiplantae; phylum Streptophyta; class Magnoliopsida; order Buxales; family Buxaceae; genus Pachysandra; species Pachysandra terminalis. The sequence goes on along the minus strand of JAUPMG010046998.1, from coordinate 13,502 downwards.
AAATAGGGTTGAACCATAAGCTGCTGTTCTAAGACTTCAGTAAATATATGCATATATGCTTACCTTGCCAAATATTTGAATTTTCCTGGTATTTCATTAATTGAACACCAGAGCTATCACGTCATTAACTGAACACCAAAAGGACAGAGGGAAGAAATTTTTTACAGTTTTATCATTGCTTGTGACATTAGTAATCCTCTATACACAATTTTAAGTATCCATGTAACAACATGAACTAAATTCATATAACCAATTTAAAAGAAAAGGAAAAAAAAAAGAAGAAAAAAGAACTAAATTATGTTACTTTGAGATTTTGAAACAATGGGCTTTGAATCAAAAATTGAACTTAAATTGACTCGATCTATTTTCCAGATTTGGACTGGAAGGAAATAGCCAGACAAATGATTCAGAAGAGCCCTGATTGATGGAGAGTCAAGATCATGATTGCGTCTGAACGCCTGTCCGAGGAAGGATGGAATTAGCTAGCTCATCGTTCACCTTTACGGGAAGTGGTGGCATCTGTCTCATTATTTCGGGAATGTCGTGCAAACTGCAATGCTTATCCATATCAGTATATACATAAAAATAAAAAAATTAAATTAAATAAAATTAAAAAAACCAGTAACATCTAGTCTATGAACACAACAGTATGATGGAGCTCAATGACACGTCTAGAGAATGGTCTGACTAAGTTTATGATTAAATAGTTGTGAAATTGTGACGGTCCATTTTCATACACAAACCAAGGCTACAGATCATGTTTGGATGATAGCCACGCCAATGTAACATAGCTCATTGAGGTAGGGGAAGTATGCATACACCGTGACCTGGCTGAAGGCGGGATTTGAACCTGAATCTCAGGTATGACCAGAGATTTCATATAAAAGGGGTTGCGTGCCAAACTTTCCCATAGCCTTAATTAGAAAATTTAGAAGATTCGTATAAGTTGAATACTTTGTATTAATTAAATCTAAGTGACTGTTGCTCCATTGAAATCCATCCTCACTCATCATTCTTGAATTCTACCCAAGTTTTATATCACACCCAGGCCCCAGCCCTGCTCGAGTCAAGATCAAAGAACTTCCACAAAATGGAGACAAACCTTTAAATTCTATATGCTTAAAGTAAGATGGCAAAACAAACAACAGAGCAGCAGCAGGATTCATATGTGGTGATCATGTCAGTGCCTTCTCTAGTTCAATATTAATATGGCAAAGTTCGTGATTTTGTAGAACCAGAACTTTGTTATCTATCTGATTCTGGTCATTTTTAAGGCCTTCAGGCTCTATCTTCTTATATCTAGGTCCTTTAGAGGATTAAGACTTTTACATCTCTTTTTTCTCCTGAATCTAAGTTGCAACTTCTCTTGCGAAGTGGTAGTGGTTTTGCCAAACCACATACACCGTTGGGTGGATTTTCAAATAAGGAAGAATATGAATGCAAGAATTAATTATGCAATATGCATATATACCATCTACAAGCATACTTAATGCAAATAGAACAAACAGAGAAAACCACAAGGCTGTGACATACTTGTTCAGTATTGTGAGGATATTATCCCGAGTTTGGCAGAAGAGACTGATGTTCTCCTGTATCTGCAGAAAGAGGAACATGAAAGAAAATTGTAGGAGGAACATGAAAGAAAATTGTCAGCTCTATTCATTTTCCACAACATCTGCATTTACTCAAGCCTACACAACAGTCAACAACCCTTTTTCCAGCTAATTAGGGCCAGCAGCAAGAAACTGCATAACAAGGGTGCTACATCTCTTAAAAATAGGTCACTTTCACCACATTTAACAGTTCCTGGTTTTAGTCTTATAAATCAGATTGACCTCCATAATAGCTCTTTCTTTCAGGAAAAAAAAAAGGCTCTTTCTTTCTATTTCCTTTTGTCCTCGAACATAATTCAATGATCCAATGTGTGTGGATGTGCCTTCCATGAGAAATTTGGATCAGGGATGATAAGGGAAAGATGCAAAATGGGCATCATACAGCAGATGATGGGGATTAAGAAAATCCTAGTACCAACATGTGGATTTCCTATTTACTAAAACAAAGCATCAAAAGTTTCAACAAACCACAACCCAGAAACCTATTTGTTAATGGTTCATCAAATTTGCAAATAAGATGGTTGGAGCTACCAATGAGTGTGATTGCCTGTCTAATCACAACAAATTGGTGTTTTATTGACTAGGCATAATCGTATTCTAGTTTTGCAGAGAAGACAATAATGATTTTCCTAGAATCTGTACATTATACTCATGGTCGCCAGGTTTATGATTCATGCCTTGGTTGAATACCATCCCTCATTTTTACATCAATCGAGTTCCTTCGGCAATGAAACATGTAAATGTATCCTGCATATACACTATCAACACCAAATATGTTTAAATTGTTACTTTTGGATTTATGAGACCAGATGATTGGAGATGCACTACAGCCATACAAATACAATTAAGGCAAGCCACTTGTAAAGAAAAGCGATTTATATGCACAAAGAATTCCAAGAGGCATAATGGATACACTGAATTTTTCCATGTAATGCTAGTGCATATCAAGCATAGCTCTGCAGAAATATGACACAAGTTCCCACAATTTATCGCAAAACCTGGGGTTTGTGGTTTGATTTCTATATCATCACTTCCCCAATTTCCTGTCAAATTATCCATCAGTATGTAAACATGACCTTTAAGTATCAACAGAGTCCTTTACCTGATAGGCTGTGAGATTGGCAGAGATTTGATTGAAGACCCGTGCATTTTGCTCTAGAAGCTGTCCTGTTGGACCGCCGATGGCTATAAACAACAAATAAATTTTTATCAATAGTAGCAACTACCATCAGAAGTACAAGATTAAAGAATATAATTACGCCAATGTACCATATATCAGCAGATGCATATAAACAGGTTTTTAAGGTCATAATAAACCTGATTGGAGGATCTATACTGTCATATCGATAACAACATTACTCTTGACCTTTCGATAACACCATTATACATACAAAAAGAATGCAACATAAATAGATGGGCATATTATGGCACTAATACCATTAGAGGCGGTGAGAATGACAAGTGCAATTCTGCGAGTTATTTAAAGGAGTATAATAGTAGGCTCAGCCACATGAAACCTCGGGCTGCCAGCGTGAAAACGCGGGTTTGAGTCTGCAGCCGCTCTGCACAAAATGCCAAAGGTTAGGTCTGTGACTAGTTTATCCCTCCCGGAACCCTGCTTCAGCAGGACCAATACCCGGTTACAGTCCTTTTTTATGGTCCTAATAGTTGGCTCAGCCAGATGAAACTCAGTTGGGTGGGAGTTCCAAACACGATAAGCCTACTAACTCAAATAGGCCTACGGGCTTCATATCAAGGTGAACAGCCCAAAACTTGGATTATGCTTCATTGAGTTCCAGCCTGTTGGCTTTTTTTTTTTTTTATCAGGTAAAATCAGTATCTCATTAAGAAAAAGACTACCACATGCATGATAATATACAAAAGAAAAAATGAAGTATACCACCCCTCATCTATGTACACAAAGTATGTACATTAGGTTACAACCAGTAAATCCCAACAAAAAATAATGTTCCCCTCCAACCAAAAGAGTGAAAAAATCACAGTAGCTCAAAATTACCCCTAAAATGTGAAAACAAGATATATTGAAAATTACAAGTGTTGAAATACAGCTTAAATATCAATAAAAGGTTGTCAAGAGCATGTCTGTAAATTCAAATTATTAGTTATTATATAAAATAAGAGGGGCCGACCAGATTAGGTGACCTCTATTCCGTTCATTCTTTTCTTCTTTTCTATTTGTCTCTTTCACATCTAGGGTATGCACTCTTGCATGGTATCAGAGCGTGATTCTCTCTACGAAGATCAAGCACTAATTCTCTCTTCTTTTCTTTTTCCTTTTTTCTTTTCATTTCTTTACTTTCCAACAATCTGATTTCTGATAAGATATTCAGTTCTTTCTCTTCCTTTGGCCGTTTAGTGCAGCAACCACATTGGTTTGTTGCTGTCGTTGTGTATATTGTGTGAATATGCATTAACCACGAGACAAATGTGGGTTGTGGAGCCTGAGATGCAGATTTCGTGATATATGTTGCCGTCTAGCCTGAGTTGCTATTCTCATGGAATATGATTTTTTGTTTGCTTAAGAGAAGTTTCTTGTCAACTTATGTGAGTGTGTGGCTATTCATGAACTGATGTATTGGTAATATGAGAGTGTTATTGAAACTGTATTAGTGCCAGAGCATCCAGGAAATTTTTTTTGAGGTAGATTTTGACTAGTGGAAAATCATTAAAGATTAAAAAAAAAAGGCCCGAATCCCACGAGCAGCGCGAGGACTTTAAAACAAAATTTGAATTAAATTTGGAAAGGAAGCGTGTTTTTGTATTCTAATCATGACTTGGTTGCGGAACAGTATGGAGCCAACCATTAGTGCTAACGTTATATTCTTAGATACAGCTAAGGATATGGGGGAAGCTGTACGGGAAATGTATTCACAAGATAAGAACATTTCAAAAGTTTACTTGTTGTATGAGAACATTTTTACTGTTCAACAAGGAAGAAAGGGTTTGAGTGAATATTATAGTACTCTTAAAGGCATGTGGGATGAGTTGAACATTTAACAACCCTTAACCAATGATTTGGAATCACAAAGGAAGCAAAGAGAAGAGTTCTAGGTTGCAAAGTTTCTAATTGGTCTGAGCCCAAAGTATCAATCAATAAGAGGGTAGATTTTAGCTAGTGGCACCTTACCTTCCTTGAATAATGTTTATGCTTGGCTTCAACTTGCAACTGCACAATCTCAGTCCTCTACCTTTCCACCTCATCTACAAAAGAAAATTCTGCTTTAGCCTCCTCCACAAACCGTGGTCGTGGAGGTGGAGGACGAGGCCGTGATAGAGATTCATGGGGAGGAAAGGTAGAGGCTGTGATGATATTACGTGTGATCATTGGTGGAGGCCCAATCACACTTTGGATAGGTGTTAGAATAAGTTTGGCAAGCCAGCATGGGCTAATCAAACCTCAGCTACTTCTGATTTTAGAGATATGAAACCTCCTTTGGTTGATGCTCAGTTGAAGCCTCCTAATACTAGTAATGATTCATTAGTCTTATCTCATGATGAGTACAATACACTCGTAAAAAACATACAGCCTTCTTCTTCTACAGATACTACTATACTTGCTCATTCAGGTACTGCATTCTTTACCTCTAAGCTTACTTCCCCTTAGGACATTGACTTAGGTGCTTCAGCATACATAAGTGGTGATTATACAAGTTTCTCAACCTTCAATAAGTCTCCTAGTAGTCCTTCAGTCATTCTTGCTAATGGTTCAACTCCAACTGTTATGAGTCGCGGGGTTGTTCACCCAACCCCCTCACTTCCCTTGTCCTCTGTTCTTTTTGTTCCCAAATTTTCAGCTAGTCTTTAATCTGTAAGTCAACTCACTCGTTCACTTAATTGTTCCATATCTTTCTACCCTTCTTTTTGTGTATTTCAGGATCTCCAGATGAAGAAGGTGATTGGTGGAGGGCGTGAGTCAAAAGGCTTATACTATCCTGATAGTAATACTGAGCAAACTGCAACAGCTCTTCATTCTCATGTCTCACCTCTCCAATGGCATTCTCGTTTAGATCAACCCTCTCTTCCGAAGTTGTAAGATACTGAAAAATTAGGACTAGAAAAGAATTTTTAACATAAGGGTAAAATAGTAATATAGCAAGGCCATAATCCAAACTAACCTAAAGTTAGGTGAATATAAGTTCATCTTAAAGGATATATAGGCTTAACATAATTACTTAGGCACTAGTAAATAGGTTATGGTCTTAATTTAATTAATTGGGCTTATTTACTTAAGTTGGGCTAAGTAGACTAACCATGGGCTTTAGTAATTAACTTAATGGGCTTAAGTAGATCCCTTAAGGCCCAAAAGAACTAAAACAATTACTTAATATCTAATTTTGTGGCTAATTAATAAATAAATTAGAAATACAAGTTATAGTCATAATAGAAGTCTAGATAACTGAAAATAGCAGTTAGCAATCCTAATCAAGGTTTTAAATTTCGATTTCACCAAGGGGTTCCAGACAAAATTTCACCCAAAAGTCATCGAAATGGGGAAATATCGCCATGTCAACAAACCTGAAAATGGCGACATATCGCCCGCATGCCAGCGAAATTTAAAACCTTGATCCTAATGCAACTCTAACTCCTAAATTATTATAAGTACAAGTTAATTAAGTGAATCAAACCTAATGAATCAAGCCAAATTCGTGGAAAACCCTTGGGGGGATTAGAAGAAGGTCTAAACCAAGAAAATAGAAGATGCAAAAAGCAAGAAGAATATCTACAGCAAAACAGGTGAGTTTTCCTTCAATATCTTGTGTATTTACTTCTAACCTCGTGTTATAGCATTGTGGAATTCATATGTGTGCTTATCAAATCTCTTCCTCATGTTTCTATAAGAAAAACCCAGAAAACTAGATCACTAAATTTAAAGTATAAGTCTAATTACGAGGAATAAGTCATTAAACCAGAAAACTGGGATCTTAGATCCAAAGAAAGTTAATGCAATATAAATTAAAATATGAAGATATAAACCTATTTCGAAGCATATTAGTATGTTAGGGAACCTTTAGGAGGAATCCCTAACAAAATTGACGAAAGAGCAAGTCTCGGTCGACTCTCAGTCGACTGAGCACCCAACCGACAACAGAACCACCACAAGCCTACTCTCAAGCTAGGCGGCCGACACCTCTCGGTCGACCGAGCCACACATACATATTGAGATTTTTGTGAAAACAATCCCAGTAGACCAAACCTGACCTAACCATGAAATTTTATGGGAATTGGCACACTTCCCAAAATCTAGGTCGACCGACGACCTGACCGAAACCCAATTTTGGTACATTTTCTCACATTTATTAATTGGACACCTGTACAATATTAAGAATAGTAAATAGATGTGTTTCCAGACACTGGGAGTGTGATTGTATGTTTTTGACTACCTATACCTCAATCTTTGACCTATTGAAATCTTGATCATAGTATGAATTTCTAAAACTTGAAAGGACCAACTCCTATAACTGTTTTGAAGGTTAATTTAGCATAATATAATGATGTTCAGATAATGAATATGGTATATATTCATGTTTGGTAACTCTAGTGAGCTTATGTGTGAATTTCCTAGTTGCTGTAAACAGCTTGTGTATGTATGAAAACTTTCATATCTCAATAAAATAAGAAACTACTATACATGTATTTACACTATCTTTATATGCATTATGTTAATTAGGATCATGAGAATGTGTCTCATGTTGATGCTGAGTGAATATGTGTGTGATCATTATTATCTTGTTGTGCATTGCATTATGACTACATTGCCGAGATGGCTGTCCTTTATCCTATTGGCGCACATTGTGCATAGCCAATACCGGATACCAATATGACTCATGATATGGATGTGACCATTTACTTGTCCACATTGGGACCAAGTGTTTTATTCGCCCAAGGTGAGAGAGGTATCTCATGAGACTTGTGGTAAGATGATAGTTGAGGGAGTGCACTTCCCAATATCTGAATCATAAAAGTCAAATTCTATTAGTAGATCGGCTAATGTATGGTTCACAAGGGATAGTTCGCGTTGGTGAAACCCTGGATATGTTCCCGTGATCAAAAATAAGACGTGGGGATTGTGCCCACTAGGTCAGATAAAGCCCTAGAAACTGCGGTGGGCACGTTGAACAATCCACTATCATGGCCTTGTATGGGGGGGGGGATGATTCATGTGAAAATCTTGGCAGTTGTGATTGGATTTGGTGTGGGACATATACTATTCGAATGCCAAACAGCATGCATTGCATTACATATTCTTGTGCATGTTATTGTGAATATCTTGTGTATGATACACTTGATTGCATGTTATCATATGGAGTTAGGCATTGTAGATTGTTAAAATATGACTATGGATATCCTTAGGATACAAACCAAGGTGAGATTTGGTGGGAAAATATTGTCTTGATTGATTTCTGTTCATATATGTTATTATCCATTATTTTTCAGATTATCTCATTATTATATATATTTTCTCATAACATTGGGCTATGAGTAAATACCTTGTTTTGAAGGTCTACTCATCTGAGCTTTTCAGCTTATGTTTGTTTTGTTGATATATTTTCAGGTATTGGATAAATTCCATCGAAGAGAGCTATTATGGGAATAAAGGGTAGAGAAGATAGATGATAGACTTACGTATTAGATGTAGATTTATTTCAGTATATTCAAAAGAACAGTTTGTACTTTTATTTAAAGATCTATTAGAATTAATGAAATACCTCCGCTTATGATCTATATTGCTTATCCACTCCCATTGGGATATGGGGTGAGAGTTACAACTCAAATTTATAGGACTCCTTTGAGATTCCAAGTATGGGATGTGAGAAGCTCAAACAACTAGTTCCATCATTTCAATCCGTATCTCGCTTGGAATGTGAAGCCTGTGAACTTGGGAAGCATCATAGGTGTTTTTAGTCCACGAGTTGAAAAAAGAAGTCATCGTCCTTTCTTTCTAGTTCATTCTGATGTTTGGGGTCTGTGTTGGGTGTCAAGTGTCTTTGGTTTAGATATTCCCGGATGACTTGGTTGTACTTGTTGAAAAATAGATCTAAAGTTTTGTCTATTTTCAAATCATTTTATAAATAAATAAAAGTTCAATTTGAAAAAGATATTTGTTTGTTTTGCCCTGATAATGCCTTAGAATAGTGGAAAAATGATCTTACACTTTTTTGCTCTGAAAATGAAATGATTCATCAAGTTACTTGTATACATTCTCCACAACAAAATGGAGTAGCTGAACAGAAAAACAGACACCTGTTGGAAGTTGCCCGCACGATGATAGTATGATGATCAATATGAAGTGTCAAAAGGTTTTTGGGGTGATGCTATTTTGACAGCTTGTTACTTGATCAATCGTATGCCTACACCTATCCAAGTTGGTCAAACTCCATGTTCAGTTCTATTTCCCAACTCTTCTTTGCATCATATTCCTCCACGGGTTTTTGGTTGTGTATGTTTTGTTCATGATCTGAGTCCTGGTCGTGATAAATTATCTCCTCGCACTATTAAATGTATCTTCCTGGTTATTCTCAGACTCAAAAAGGCTATTGTTGTTTTGATCCCAAATCAAGAAAATAATTTGTACGTGCAGATGTTACATTCTTTGAAAGTAATTTTTTTTTATAATGGTCATGTTGTTGAAGCTGAGTTGCTATCTTCTCCCATTCAGTCCACCAATACTATTCCTATGTCTAGTCCTCTTCCTGTAATTGTTAATGCTCCTAAAAAACCTAAATCAGATATGTCACTTCAGCACAAGAAGCCACTTCAAGTATATCAGCGGAAAAAGGTGCGTAGAGAGATGGTTTTTCCTAAAGACTCACCTTCCCATAAGCCTTCTTCAACAAGAGATCCATCTAGTGTTTCTTCAGTTCCACTGGATCTTACTCTTCATATAGCCACGAGGAAAGGTAAACGTTCTTGTACTCAAAATCCCATTTCTCATTATGTATCGTTTGATAATTTTTCTCCATCATATCATAGTTTTGCCTTGTCTCTTTCATCTGTTTTTGTCCCTAAAAGTTATCAAGAGGCATTCATTCATCCTGGATGGAAGAAAGCTACGGAAGAAGAAATGGATGCTTTATGTACTTGACACATGGCAATTGACTACTTTACCTGATAACAAGAAGTTGTTGGTTGTCGATGGGTATTTACTATTAAATATCAGCCTGATGGAACAATTGAACAGCTAAAAGCTCGTTTAGTTGCAAGGGATTATACTCAAACCTATGGTGTTGATTACTTTGAAACATTTTCCCTAGTTTCTAGGCTAAATTCAGTTTAGGTTTTAATATCAGTTGTAGTAAATCAAAATTGGCCTATGTTTCAGTTAGATATTAAGAATGCATTTTTGCACGGTGATCTGGAAGAAGTCTATATGGAGCAACCACCAGGATATGTTGCTCAGGGGGGGAATGGTAAAGTTCGTAAATTGAGGAAAGCGATCTATGGCCTAAAACAGTCTCCTCGAGCCTGGTTTCATACGTTCAGCCATGTAGTAGTGTTGTATAGCTTTCATCGGAGCCATGTTGATCATTCCATGTTTGTTAGTAAATAGTCATCTGGTATTAATGCGCTGATTGTGTATGTTGATGATGTAATTATCTTCGGAAGTGATGCTAATGGGATGGAAGACTTGAAAAAGTATCTTAAACAATACTTTCAGACCAAGGATCTGGGACAATTGAGGTATTTTCTTGGTATAGAAGTAGCTAGAAGTAAGAGGGGTGTTAGCCTGTCACAAAGAAAGTATGTGACTGATTTGTTATCAGAGACTGGAATGTGAGGAGCAAAGCCACCTGACACACCGATGGATCCACATGCAAAATTAAATGTGGATGGCCCTGATTTTGAAGACCCTGGAAGATGTATAGACAACTTGTTTGGAAGCTAATTCATTTAATAGGCACACAACCTGATATTACATTTGCTGTTGGTGTGGTGAGTCAATTCAAGCAGGCACCTAAGCAAGTTCATTGGGAAGCTATATGTAGAATTTTAAAATATCTCAAGAGCTCTCCAGGTAAGGGTCTCATTTATCGTTCAAATTGCAATCTTGATATTGTGGGCTATTCTAACGTAGACTGAGTAGGATCTACTTTTGATAGATGGTCTACTACAGGCTATTGTACCTTCATTATAGGTAGTTTGGCTACATGGAGTAAGAAGCAGAGTGTTGTTACTAGATCCAGTGTAGAAGCTGAGTATAGAGCTATGGCTAATACTGCTTGTGAACTGTTGTGGTCAAAAACTCTTATGCAAGCGTTCAGGTTTACTAGTAATAAGCCTATCAAAATGTTTTGTGATAATGATGCTGCAATGTACATTGCCAACAACCCGGTATTTCACAAGAGGACAAAGCATATTGAAATAGATTATCATTTTATTAGAGATGCAGTGGTGAGCAAGAAAATATCAACCCATTTTGCTAATTCTGAAAATCATTTAGTAGATATATTTATGAAGGCTCTGGGAAGAAGTCAGCTTGCATTGATGTGCTCCAAGCTGGGTATGGTTGACATATATGCTCCAGCTTGAGGGGGAGTGTTGAAATACAGCTTAAATATCAATAAAAGGGTGTCAAAGGTATATCTGTAAATTTAAATTATTAGTTACTATATAAAATAAGAGGGCTCGACCATAATAGGTGGCTTTCTCTATTCCATTTGTTCTTTTCTTCTTTTCTACTTGTTTCTCTTTCACATCTGGGATTTGCACTCTTACAACAAGAAATGCTAATCCAAGAGAAAAGGGTTGAAAGCACTTGGTCAATCAAGCCTCTAACTCGCACTCCAAGCCTTCAAATAGCCTTCTAGACGTTCCTTCTAGATAATCCGACAAATAGAAAACAGGCATAGGTTCCAAATCTGATCTCTCCTATACCTCACCTTCTTCCAGCCCCACCTTGCTAATAACATCCAAATATCCCTTGGCATAACCCAATGAACCAATCCTACCCAAGAAGGATCCACATAAACTATAAGCTATCTTACAATGCAAGAATAAAAGTGCCACATTCTCCTTGTTAACTTCGCACATAATACATTTGTTCAAAATTGCCCAACCTCTTGATGGCAAATGATCCACCTTCAACACCTTATCCTTCACTAACATCCATATGAAGAACTGAATTTTAGAGGGAACTGCAAATTTCCATAGGGTTTTAGCCAAACCATAAGATTGGTAACGCTGGAATTGCCGAAAGTAGTAGGATTTCACTGAGAACACCCCTTTACTATCCCCACACCATACCCTTACAACTTGGCCCTCATGAAAGTGATCACCGTGAACTAAGGATAATAGCCTTGAAACTGATTCTCTCTATCAAATAGAGCTCTTCTAAGGCCCAAATTCCAAGATAGTCCCAGCCTGTGGGCTTAGAGACAGGTAATAATTCACAAATAGTTATGGAATCCATCGAAGAAGGGTGTAAGGGGCATTGATAAAGGGAAGCGAAGCTATCCAGTTGACTATAATGAGTTTATTCAAAAGGGTAAAAGATGATAAGAGAAGAAGTCAAGGGAAACATTCCATGCTAAGGAAAGTGTTCATAAACCCAACTAAGAAAAGAACATTGAAGTGAATTTTGGCATTGTAATGAAGGGGAAATCAAGTTTACTGAAAAAGAGAAGGCGAAATCGAATCTCTCTTGAAAGATCCGTTCAATTTTGGAATTAGCTTTCTTGAGAGATTGGTCCAAGTTTGAAACTAGCACAAAAATTCGATGACCGAGTTAAAGGTACGAGTTCAATGGTCGACAGGGAATCATTAAATAATCTTGGTCCATTTTTTCTTAGTAGAGGGAGGGTGTCTTGTAATCACAGTGAAGAATGGAGACATGATGATACTACTTATAACAGTTGAACGGATTATAAGCTTTTCAAATTTTTATATATTTTAATAATTGGTTTTTACATAGTTATCCTTCTTAACTATAATAATCTCAAGAAGAAAATATTACATTTTAGATAATATTACATTAGTTGATGGTTTTATTGGCTTTTTATGGAAATTATAATTTTAAAAAATATTAATTCTTATATATCCTATTCTTCAAAAAACACCCCTTTAACATTTAATTAATAACCAATAAAATTGGATAAGTTATCATATCACCAGGGGTGCTTTTGATATTTAAATTTTTAAAGGGACCTATGATGCAGTACAAGAGGTTCCTTCGCTTGAAGCTTGTTATTGATGGTAATAAACAAGAAAATAAATAACGAAAAAAGAGGACAGAGAAAGGAGATTTTGACGAAGTCTCACTCCTAAGACCTTGACTTATCTTAGAGGGAAGAAGACGAGTCTCAATCTAATAATACAAATTGTGCTGGAAAATATAATCTTATTGATTGTACAAAAAGAGAAGATTATATTCCCATTTATAGAGATAACTTCCTACTCATAATCAAACAAGAAAACCATCTTCATTAAATAAAATTACTATCATTTCTTAACTTGCTCTTCTACTCAAACTCTAATAGATAATAAAAGAATCCTACTTAAATAAAACCACCACTTTGACTTAGCCCATGGGTTCTTTACAAGATCCAAGAGTTTCCGAAAACCCATGGGTCATTGACCAACATACATACTTTGGCCATGCCATACATACCAACCTACATCCACGACCTTTTAGAATCATAGTCAACAAAGAAACCCAATATTCTAAACAAATCATAAGACTTCTAAGTTAAAAACTAACTCAAAATATAAATCAACTTCAAAGTTAAAAAGTATCTCTAGCAATCTAAAATAGTCATATTGTAAAAAAAGGTACCTTGTTTTTTAGATGTTGTGCCAGCAAAACTTACTCTCCTCAATTAGAGAAAGAGTTTATATATTAACTAGAACTAGGGCTAAAACAGTACATACACA
>JAUPMG010046987.1:0-14039 GCA_031762675.1 Pachysandra terminalis | reverse complement strand
TTGCTTCACCTCTACTATTGTTTGTGCTAAAGTTACATTCCATGTACTCGGTCTTAGTTCGACTTATTCTAAAACCTTTTGATTGCATGGTCTCCCTCTATAACTCTAATTTTGTATTTACTCCCTCTATAGTTTGGTCTACTAAAACTCACCATCTGCAAAAAGCATACACCAAACCACCTCCTCTTGAATTTTTTTTTACTAACATTCTCATCCCAACATTAGACGAACCTCCTCTTGAATACGAGTAGTTAATTCATCCATAATTAAAGCAAGAAGATAGGGACACATAGCTGAACCTTAATGTAAACCTATCAATACTAGGAAGTGGGAACACATTTGTCTTGCTGCCTACAGCTCTCACCCTAGTTACCGCTCTCTCATACATGTCTTTAATAACTTTGAAGTATCTGATTGGTACACTTTTCCTCCTCAAAAACCACCAAATTAACTAACTCACTAGGGACCAAGGCTTTAAATTTCGATTTCGCCATACATTTCGCCAAGGGGTGTCTGGAAAAATTTCACCAAATTTCGCCCATATTTTGCCGATATTTCGATGAAATGGGGAAATGGGGACATTTCGACGGCATGCCGGCGAAATTTAAAACCACGCTAGGGACTCTATCATATGCTTTCTCTAGATAAATAAAAACCATATGAAGATCTCTCTTCTTCTGTCTAAAAACTTCTCCATTAATTGTCTATGTAAAAAAATAGCCTTAATGGTAGACCACCCTAGCATAAAGCCAAATTTATTTTCCGACACCTGGGTTCACATTGGATCCAATAATCGAAAGCAATACTGGATTCGCGGGAATGTTTGAAGGCGCCTCGCCAAATAACGCTTCCTCCACGAAGTTGGGAAGATTTTCATTCTCTTTAGGAACAGGAGAAGCTCCTACGTGAGCATTGACCTGCAACTCATAAGTTCTTGGTAAAGAGGGCATAGTGTGACCCCACCTAATAAAAGAACATCAAAGAGGGAAATACTTCATACCTCCTTGATGACAAGAGATGCAACTGGGGGACTCGACGGTGTAACCTGACTAGAAGATTTCCCTTGCTTGTTAAAGGTAGGCGCTATAGCAGGTTATCATCCTTCCTCTTTCTGTTGACAGATTCTTTTCTTCTCTCGGGAGAGACCCGAGGAAGAATAGAAGAAGTAGGCATCCTTGGGAGAAGCATAGGTGCCTCAGGAACACGGGTTGTTGCCGCCTTCGAACAGTGAGCTTTCCCTTTTGTAATATGAGTGTCAGCAGAAGAACCTCCTATGTGATGCTCACCCCTCTCTACATTTACAGTAGGAGAATTGAAGCCTTCGGCGCCAAGGGTAGGAGGACATGGCTGACGGCCGGATCCCATTTCAGCCTTGGATGTCATCATTGGCGCTTCAAGACAAGGGCTTTACAACCCTAGATGTGTGTGTTTGAGATGATCTAATCAAAGCAACACAACTATGGGCAAGGGCTTGGATCTCAATCCTTATTCAAATTAGTTGACATAAGATGTCAATTCTATTATGAATGGGAAGAAGATGGAAGGAGATGAATTCTCTAGCCTAAGGAAGAGCAAAAAGCTCTTAAATCTAAAACTAGGGTTTAGAAGAATTTCCATGCGGATCCTTGGCGATTATGAGCCAAACTCTTATGTATAGAGTTTGCATTTTCCACGTCCGCCGGTCGATCGGTGCAAGTGACCGGTCGACCGGTGGATCTACCGACTTGAGTTAAATTTGAAATTCAAATTAACAGGTCAGATGGAAAGACCTACCGAATGACCTTTCGAGCCGCCGGTCAACCAGACACTTCTGTCGATCAACCGGTAGAGCTCAACACTTACAAAACCGGCTTACGGTTTTGAGCGACCGGTGAGCAATCCATTCAATCAAAATTCAACCGGATGCTCAAGCCGGTCAACCGGACCACTTGGTCGATCGACCGAGCATGTGCAGATCGCATAGACCAGCATTGGTCTGCTATGCGCCGGCACCAGGGACTGATCAGTCAGAGACCAACCGGTGGCCCTGTTCGGTCGATCGGACAACATGGTCGGTCAACCGGTGCCCCTAAAAATGCCTAATTTAATCTTTTATATAGCAATATTCCCAAGGTCCATCCACGAATGGTATCGATCATTCGTGGGCAATCTTTGGTTGTCCAAACTCGCATCCAAGTGACCAAAGACCGTGGAGTGTCCCTTAACTGGTAAGGTTACTCCAAGCTCCCTTGAAAGAAGTCAATATACAATGAATATGTCTTTCTAGGGGTTGTCTAGTGCATGTGTGTATATACCTTTCGATAGGTGACCAATTTTGATAGATGCTTCGTCGTAGCTTGGTCTTCCTTGAATCCGCAACTCTTGATCTTCAATACACTAGGTTACAAATGCTCAAGGACTATGTTACAACATTGACAAACCCGAAGAATGTCTAGGAAAAAACCTACGACATTTATATTTGTAATTTTGGCCAATGGCCATGAAATTTGGTGGAAAGTTGTATTTTGACCTGTTGAGGTTGCATGTGGTGTTAGATTTTCAGAATTATCCATGTGTTATGATTTGTGCACCAAAGTGTGTAATTGCCTTGATTTGCAGTATGTTGTGAAGTAGTATTGATTGTTTTGATCTATGAGAAGTATGCGATAATGGTTTTACTTGAGAAATAAGTTATTTATGTTGAATTTGATTATGTAGACCTGCAGTGCATAAGTTATGCATGTGATGTGTGTGAGGTCCCTGGGTGACGTAGTCATTAGATATGCATGAGTTGGTGGGTGATCCTAGAGTGATCACTGTTGGTTTCCAGAACTCCTAAGTTAGGGGATACTAACGAGAATGTGTCTGTACATCTATGCGATCATGGTGTTTCTTACCTTTGGGTACCATTCCCTAAAAGGAAGAGTTATGGTGTTCTCCTACCTTTGGGTATCATTCCCTGAAAGGAAATATGTAATGGTAATTTCTACCTTTGGGTATTATACCTTGAAAGGAATTGAATATGGTACCTCCTACCTTTGGGTATCATTCCTTGAAAGGAAGTGTAATGGTAATTCCTACCTTTGGGTGGCATTCCCCGATAGGAATTGAGTATGGGTGTGTGTTGACACATTGCTTGGGTAAAATTCGCAAAAGGAGATGTGAGACCACAATGTGTTTGCAAGCTTGGGGCACTCCAACCCAAAAGGGATGAACTCAACCCAAGGCAAACACATACTCATGTATACTCACAACAAGTAATATGTGAGGTCATTGTATACACAAGGTGAGGTGTATAGGTTGGTTCCATATAATATGCAATAGAACCATAACAACCTCTAGTGACCTCGGGACATGTATCAAATGATATTCAATACAATACAAGATGCAGGATGCAAACATGATACATGGTAAGATTTAACTATAAATACAATGTATGTGTTTGTCAAAATCCTATTAGGCATCCTAAAGCCCAAGTCCTAATGGGGGCACTGATTTGGAAAAGATGAGCATGATGGCATGTGTATGCACTGTGTGAGTCTAAACAAGATAAGAAATAAGCATAAGACTCGTACAAACCGAAACAAGCATGTGGAAGATATAACTATAAGCCACAATATGCAAGTTCCATATGCACACACGTGCCATCTAATCCAAATCAATCAAGCAAAGAACATATATAGAAAATAGCCATGAAAGCATAATATGATCAATGTAAGCAAGTATAAGCTATGACCAAAATATAGATCAAATAATCATGCATAGCCTATACATGCCTAGGATGGACCCCATAAAGATAAGAATGGTGCATCGGTCAAACCAAGGCGATGTGTAAACAAGATAAAGAATAAGCATAATAAGCAATCAAGTCCACACACGTGGGTGACACAAAATAAATGATACAAAAGAATATCCTATAATGCTACACAGTATAGTCTATAGAGTGTTATGAGTACAAACGGAATCACAAACCACAATCAAATACATCAATCATCGTACCAAGTCAAATCCCATAAGTACAACCCGCAAACGAAATATATGCTAAAAGCTAGCAGCTGGTCCAAAGAAGTAGTCATTCCTCGCCGTCGCTTGAGAAGGAGGAAACTGAGGCACACCAACATCGCAGGGATAGAACGGATATCATCTGCAGGGTCTTGCGAACAAACCACTCAATCAAAGACATCCTCCGATCAAATCCACTAACGTTTTCAACAGGAGAATCCAGTGACTCATGGTCAAAAGGATCTGACGTATCAAGATTATGAGAGTTCGCAGCTAGCACCCCGTTGTATTCTTCATAGTCCTCATTGCCAGAAACACTCTCTCGCCCAGCCTGGAGGTCAGTAGAATCAAGATCCAACCTAGAGAGATTGGACATAAAAAAGGGTATGGAAGGAATAAGAACCACACCAAGGAGGTCTATCATACTATAGTTTTTCCTAACTCGGTTAAAAGAAAACCAAATGGACATCCACTACAAAAGAATGAAATGATGATATGACATATATGAGAAGGAAGGCATAGAGGAACCCCGCTCACAACCCAAAAAAGAACTGTGATCATGTAATGAGACATCACAGAGTCGTTCACATTGCTAGGATAAACGTTTGAAGTGAAAAAGGAATTCACTACCCTATATTCCGGTTTGAGAAAAGAGACCTTCAAGGACCTATCAGAATTGAAATAGGTATCATCACCACAAAGAATTTGAATGGCCATTCTAAACTGATCTAAGTCAAGGTATATGCATGATTCGTGACCAAGAGAGGGAGGCACATTTATGATAGAGGCAATGAAGCTACGTGTAACTTTAATAAGATGTCCATTCCCAGTGACAGTAAACAATGGTGAAGCCAAGCAGAATGATGAAATATGACTGATAAATTCCTTGACTATATAAGGAGAAGCAGCTCCACCCCATAAAAGAATATTGGAACAATTGATGAACTCCAAAATGTCAATAATCCTGTGATTAATCAATCCGAAGATAACAGCGCGTCTCTCAAGGATAATAGATTTTTCAGCAAGAGCAGAGGCTAAGTTGGAGACGCGTCCAGGAAGTGGAATAGGGTATGTAGAAGATTCCAAAGATCCAGGAGAGGACAACATCATGAGGTCTGATATTTTAGAACCTAAGGACTAGGGCGGGGAAATTAAATATCCTAGTGATAGATCAAAACAAAATATCGGGATTAGCCAAACAAATTTACAGATCTAAGCTAAGTCATGAAGAAAAGAGAAAATAATTACAAGAGATACTTGCTTGATTAATCCTTATAAAAGGCTTCATGAAAAAAGTAAAAAATAAAAAACAGAAATATGGCCATAATTGTTTCAAAGAAAATTAATTCAACATCTTCAAAATCAATACAAACACTATAAGACTCCAGTCAATCCTCTTACAAGTCCCAAATGACTCGAACAGCAATTAGTTTTAATCCAAACATCCACCAAACCCTAGTGCATGCAATAACAACCAAAATTTCTATTTTTCAGATCCATCAAAGAAAAACTCCAAACTTGCTTTATAAGTTTCGAAAATTCATGAGAAGAGATTCTAAATTATCCCCACACCTACCTCCTCCAATTCCATATGAATATATATTGATGTACAGTTCTAGCCGTACGACTGCTCATATCAGCTGTAAGCTGTACAACTTCCTAAAGCTCAATTTCAGATTGCAATGCCAACTTTTTTGTTTGTTCTGGTGTTGCTCTGATGAAAGGTAGAAAAACAAAAACCAACAATAGAAGAACAAGTGATAATATTTAGGGTTTGAAGTAGAAGAAAGAAAAAAGGAACAATGAAGAGAATAATGGAGAAGAGAGGATGGGTTGATTCTGCTGCTAGGCCCGTCTTTTCTTTTATTTATAATAACCATGTAAGGACTAAAATGCCCTTACATCTCCTTTACATAATATCAAACAAAAACAATTGCACTAATAAAAAGTTCAAGGAAGTGTTTTAACCCTGTTTGAAGTTGAAGTTCAAAGGTTTTTGATCTTCAAAGGTTTTTGATGTACCCATCTAAAGCATTTTGTGACTAACTATGTTTGCACTCCGTATGGGACCAGTTGGCCTAGCAATGATATACCCATAGTCATTTGAAATGCTTATTCTTTTCAAAAACAATTGCATTCATTATGGGATAAATATGAGCACTTAAAGAAATGTTACTTGAGTCAGAGCTTTTGAGCCAAAAATATATCTAACTTTTGTAAATATGCATACTACACCCTCCTACGATAAAATAGTAACTGTTACTATGGAAACTTTTATGAAGAGTCTTTCTATGCCTTTCCTTCTTCATTTTATATGAGGTATGAGTCCAATTGTGGGTAAATTGATCCCCAAAGGATTAGCCAAATCCCCGACCCAAGCTTTTATCCTTCATTAGTTAGGCATTTTAGTAATGACAACATGCCCAAAGATTGGTTTTGATGATGTATCTACTTATTTAAGATAGAGGATCAACACTTGAATGAAAGAAGCATGGCTGACCAAAGGCTTCATGAATCTCTCTTAGAGGCCAAAAAGATATCAAAAAATAACCAAATTTAAGACGAACTGTATTTTTATGTATTTTTAATACTCCAAGGTTCCAGCCACCTCCACAGAGGAGAAACATGACATAAAATAAAGAATAGGAAAAGCAAATGAAACAAAGAGGCAAAATCCAAATTACATCCAAGGTTTTAAATTTCGTCGGCATCCTGGCGAAATTTCTCCATTTTGGCATGCAATACAAAATTTGTGGGGAATTAACTATCTCAGCGACATTTCGACAAAATGTCGTCGAGAAGATGAAAATTTTGCACGTGTGCACAGACACAAGCGAAACTTAATCTCATTTCCCCCTTTAAAAGGGGGAAATCGTGATGTCGCCAGATTTCGGAAACATCTCCTAAAACCTTCTCCACATTTACAAAATGACGAGAAAAAAAAGTGTGAAAACCCTATTTTCTTGTGATTCTTGCTCTCTTAAGATTATAAATACTCTACAATAATCGTTTTCAAGATTTAAGCTTTTGTTTGGCTTGTTGGAGGACCGTTCTTGAGCCGACTCTAGGTAAATCAATTATTTTCACGCTTTACATATAAAAAATTAATCAAACGACTTGAAATCATTGTATGTTATGTAACAACACCCGATCAATCAATGGGTCTTGTTACTTTGATTTTTCAAAAAAAAAAAAATTATATTTATTATTTTTGCAACTCAAAAAATTAATTAAAATTTTAACCAAATGAACTGAAATAAATATATGCTGTATAACAACACCTAATCTATCAATGGGTGTCATTACTTTGATTTTTCAACAAAACTTTATATTTTTACTTCAAAAAAAAAACTAATTAAAATTTACATATTATACATAACTTTATTTAGAAAATCAGTGATAAAAAATTGATTGATTTATTCAATTTCTATAATAAAAAATTTAGTCCATTTATTTTTTTAAATAATGAATATTTTATCTGAAATTTAAAAAAATATATTAAAAATATGAAGAAAAAAAAAGTGTTTAAAAGCTATAAAAATTAGAGAATATTAGTATACTATTAATGATCAATTATTCATCAAATTTAGTTAATAGTAAACTCTATAATTATTATATAATTAAAAAATACAATTTTTTTAAATTATTCAAAAAATACAGAGATGTTAAAAAAGGTTAGTGGTCCATTATTCAATGAGTAATTGGCCATCAATTAACTATATAAGTATTTTAATGCATAAAAATTAGGAAAATAGTACAAAATTACTACAAAAAAATATAAGAAATATAATTAAAATACTGAAAAATAAGAAATTGTTAAGAAATATTGACGTATGTTCTCATATTTTCCTTTTGCTTCTTGTTCTGCGTGTTACAACTTATAGGACTATTTCTTATTTGGGACTTGGGAGGAGATTTCTGATATGACGGGCCGGAAGACAAATGTTGGTTGAAGCCATGGCATGCCATAGGAGGGTGACAAAACAAATCAGTTTGCAATTATTGTCACTAGATTATTAAGGGTGGGGGTGGCCAGATTAAAACAACATTTGGCACATGAATATAAAAATGTCTGTAATTGTCCTAATGTGCCCCCTGAAGTGAGGAAGATGATGAAAGACCACTTGGAGGGAGCAGCTACCAGTAGAGAGGAGAGGAGAGGAGGGATAGACAAGAGGAGGTGAGGAGGAGATTGGCGCAACCCATGCAAGCTCCCACCACTACAAAGGAGGAGGATGACAACATCGTTTACTCTCCTGATTGTATCACAGATGCAAACAGAGTGAGCCAAAAAGCTGCTTGGCGTGCCACTTTACAATATGATTGGGATTGGAGAGAGGCCGAGAGATATGGGTTTCATGGGGGAGGCTCTTCAGGATCTGAAGCTAGGCCCATAGGCCCCACAAATATATTCAAATGCCACAGCCACCCATTGACCCTTCGCTGTACAAATCTAAAGATGGCAAGCAGAAGAGGTTAAAGGATGTGTGGAGTTGAGGTAATGTGAGGGAGAAAATTGGAAAGTTTATTTCCAAGTCCTTCATTTTCAGCCACATTGTAGCTAATGCACCGGCCTCTCCTCATTTTAAGAACATAATAGATGTTGTCCAGGAGGCCGGGAGAGGAGTGGTGCCCCCCATCCCCTATGAGATTATCAGAAAATATTAGATGAGAGAGATCAGAGAATATGTTCACATATTGAGGCCACATTAGGAGTTTGGAGTGACTATTATGGCTGATGGATGGACGGGACGCATGAGGATATCTATTATTAACTTTATGGTTTATTGCAAAGGCCGAGCAGTGTTTTTGAATTAGTGGATGCATCCGATGAAAAAATAAAGGATGCAAAGTACATTGCTAGTCTTATGAGAGATGTTATTAAAGAGGTGCGTCGGAAAAATGTTATACAGATAGTCACAGATAATGGGAGTAATTATGTGAAGGCATGTTGGATGATGCACGCAAAATCCAACTTGTATTGGACCCCATGTGCTGCTCATTGCATAGATTTGATACTAGAGGCTATTGCACGTCGACTATTAGTATTGAGTGTGTTAGATGATGCCTGGATGTTTACGACATTTATATATAATCATGCTTACGTTCTTGCAAAGATGAGAGAGATATGTGGTGGTGACATATTCAGACCGGGTATTACACGCTTCACCACCAACTACATTGCATTGGAGAGCATCTTAGGACAGAGGGCAGGATTGAGAGCACTCTTCACTGAACAATATTGGAATAGATGTCCTCCAAGTCGTACTGATGTTGGCAAGAGAGTAGAGGATATTGTTCTAGCTAACACATTTTGGGATAAGGTCCACAATCTTGTGGCTATGTTGGAGCCCATTTATCGAGTATTGATGGCAGTAGATACGGATGCATATCCTACCATGGGTTCCATATGAGTCCATGAGGACTATGAAGGAGCAGATTAAGGCTGGTTGCTGCCCCAAAATCATACAAATGGGTCCATAAGATTATTGATGATCACTGCTACAAGACATTGGGCCATCCCCTTCACAGTGCAGGTCAGTGAGTTTTATTATTGTTGGCTATTTCTAAAGTTTAATGAGCACTTCTAGTTTTAAATTTTTGCTAATCATTTTTTTTCATGAACCCTAGCGAACTTCTTGAATCCCAAGTATCACTACACTCATCGATTGGGATCGAGACCCGAGTTGCTTGACACTGTGCATGAAGTATATGAAAACTTGAAGCCTAATTTGACGGGGAAGGGTCAATTTGGAAATGAAGTAACAAATCTATTTTGAGTGGGTAACTAGTTTTTTTCTCATTTAACATACTAGTACCAAATAGTAAATACTAATACATGGGTTTCTATTCAACTTGATAGCTTCAAATGTTCAAAGATGCGATTGTTCATTTGGCCGGCAGTCCACTATCAAGTCGAGGGGTATGATGCCATGTAAGTAACTTAAAAAGCATTACTTTACTCTAGTGATTTAGTGTACTAAGTAAAGTGCAAACAGAAACAAAACAATTCATAGGCGAGTGGTGGTCGATGTATGGCGTTGATGCACCTACACTCCGGATGTTAGCTGCATGAATCCTTGCACAGACAACATCATCTTCGGCTTGCGAGAGGAACTGGAGCACCTTCACCCACATTCCACACAAAGCAGAGGAACTGTTTGGCCTATGAGAAATTGCAAAACTCGTATTTTGTCATTACAATATGCAACTGAAGATGAGGCAACTTGAGATTGAGACAGAGAATATCATGCCGAAGGATCCATTAGATGCTATGTCCAATGTTGCGGTCGATGACCAGGACCCCTTCACAGAGTGGGTCATGTACAATACTGAGCTTGATCAGCCAGACGGTCGGCCAAGTCCTAAGATTGCCAGAGCTGCCATGGAGGCCGGGATCAATGCTGACGTTGTGATGGAGGAGGTAGGGGCAACAAGCGGAGACTCATTCGATAGAGCGATGAGTATTATCCCTCCATCAAGGGCGGCGAGGTAGACGCAGACTTTGACAATTGATGTGGAGGCTGAGCGATTGAGAATGAGTACATCTACAAGTGATGCGACAGCTTCAGGAGGTGATGGTGATGGTGGTGATTGTGATGATGGTGATGATGGAGATGATAATGATGATGACGACGATGATGAACGGGGAGGTGGGGGTGGTGGTAGTGTTCCTAGTGGTAGTGGACAGTCTGGGTGTTGCTACAGGATCTCAGAGTCAGAGTCAAAGGCCGACTCACGTTAGTAAGGAGAATAATCATGGACATGGCATGGTGCCCATCTAAAGAGCAAGATCCCATAAAGACCGCATCGTATGATTTTCAGCACAAGGGAAAGGGAAAGGGAAAGAAGCATATGGATGAACGAGATGAGATATCCTTAGCTCACAACTTCGGGTCCATTTATGTTGGATGTGAGCAGTGGGGCTCGACATCTACTGCATCTTACAGAGGACCTAGACATAGAGGACATCATCACGGAGCTGGAGACACTTATCTATACATGCCTTCACAGTCATGCTCTGATCGTAGGGAGAACAGAATTCGGGATCATATGGGTATGCGTCGTATGGGTATGGCTATGGGGTTAAGCCACAAGGATATGGACAGGTCCAGGAACAGGATTACCCACAAGTAGGAGAGGGGTATGGATATGGTCAGGGGTTCTTTCCAGATAACCCACAATACCCATCAGGATATGATTTTAATGTATATCCATATGGCCCCTATCCACCACCATCTATGTCCGTTCAGGCTATCACCGTATCCGCCACCTACTCTCCTCAGTATCCACCCAAGGGGATGATGGTGAATATCAGTGCAGAGGAGTATTAGAGATATCTCAGAGAGTTATACGAACTGATATATCATCATACCACGAGTTAGTAGCAGTATTGCCATTATGTTGAGTCCAAGTATGACCAAAGGCATGGGTGTGGGGACGACGGGGGAAATGACTTCGAGCCAGCCAGGCACTCTTTATGGTTGTGGATTGTCAATCGTCATAAGCTACATAATGGTTACTGGATGTTTCGGACTTTGGGTTGCACTTGACTACTTGTGACTATGCCTTTGTGACATTGTGATATCATTTATGGAGTGATTTGACATTAAGACCTTTTTATTTTAATTTTCATTCTATATATGATGATCACTTGAACTATGATGATCATCATAAGTTAGGCAAGTATTGGCGGTTGATTGTTTAATCTATGATGATCACTTGAACTATATTAAATAGGGACATATTAATCAAAATATATGTATATATATATATATGCATATTAGCTTCCATTTTATCATATTTTGAATTCTTTTTGTGTCTATAATTGAATCATTTACATGTAAACTTTATTTTTCCCATACAGGGTACGCGACTGCGTGCACCAATACTTGCCTAACTTATTTTTTTGTGTCTATAATTGAATCATTTATATGTAAACTTTATTTTTCCCTTACAGGGTACGCGACTGCGTGCATTCATACTTGCCTAACTATGTGTTAAATGTATATGTATGCATTGTTTTTTGCTTATTTTAGGTTTTTTAGTTATATTTTAATCTCATTTAAGCCCTAAAAAAATTGGAATCAAAATTCCTTTTTTTACATAAATTTCCCCAATATTTCTCCATCCTGGCAAAATAGTCCGACAGGTCGGTGACAATTTGCCAGGCGAAATCGA
This sequence comes from Pachysandra terminalis, assembly GCA_031762675.1. Taxonomy (NCBI): domain Eukaryota; kingdom Viridiplantae; phylum Streptophyta; class Magnoliopsida; order Buxales; family Buxaceae; genus Pachysandra; species Pachysandra terminalis. Next base: position 1,877 of record JAUPMG010046987.1, on the reverse strand, counting down.
AATTTAGAACCTTGAGTAAATATAGGTCAAATTTGTCTCGTACAACATCTCCTCTGATGGGATCCTTGAAAAGAAGGATTCATTAGAAGCCACCCCCTTAGCAAGCCTTTCCACTAGGTTGTTAACAGATCTAGACACATGAGAAAACGAGAAATTCATCTCATTTTCCATCGATTGAACCAATCCAATCAGCTTGAAGGGAAAAGAAGACACTATGGAGGAATCACTTTCCACCTCCACCCATACATAACCCTAGGATCTCGACTCTTTTGGCCATGCTATTAAAGTGCCAATTTCAAAACTTATTGTATATCCTTCCCTGAAAGTTCCCAAGAAAGCATGGAGAACTCTAAAGCACGGTTTACCTTGATCATGTGATGACTTGGTGGAACTAATTGCATGCAAGTAATGACGAATAGTTACCATCCACTTAACCAAGTCGACTACATAGCCACATGCCAAGGTAGAAAACTGTGTTTTTGTAAGACTGGGTTTCTGCTGCTTACTTTAAGTCAGTTAATGGAAGTACTTGAACTTATGGAAGGAGGGAACAACAAAATTGGAAAGAAATTCAGCAAAACCATTAGTATTCAAAATCCTTGAAACTAATGAAAATGAATATGCATAAACTAATGATTCATCAGATGTTTTCTTATTCACGATATAACCAAGACAATATATTAACTCCATTCAATTCGGTATCGAGAATCTTGGATTTTAATAAGATGAATTGTTATCATAAAGTTGCCTAGGATGACAAGGTTGATACTATTCTATCAGAAGAATTCTAGAAAATATTAGTTTATGTATCTACTGGCAACTGGTTCAAGAAACAAAAACTTAGAAGACGATGTATTAATTGCAAAAGAGCTTTAACTTTTTTGGTTTCTATGGTGCAACAATAAGGAAGAAAGGAAAGTCTCCTAATCATGAACCCTAGCCATGTCCTCCATGTTAGCAATTTATTCTAAAGGTTTCAAGAGAACAAATGGCTGAGCAAAGGAAATATTGAATCCTGCCCTATTGAATACCGTATGATTCACAATGAGATACCATCCCAAAAAATGTGACGAAATAAAATGCAGGTACGTTTGGATCCCATGAATTCAAGATACAAAAGAATTGGAATGCATCTGAATTGTAAATCTTATGATTTCAAAGTCATGAGTATTGAAATTCTGTTGTTCGGTTGACACGTTAGTGCTTGTTTTTTTCTTTACTACTTTTTATTAACTCAAGTGATGGATTCTCTAACAAATAGGGATGGCAACAAGGTTTAATGTACTGGGACCGGGTACTGGACCAGTCCCGACTGGTTCTGGTCCGGACTGACAGTACCAGCCGGTGTGGATCTGGTACCAAAAAAACACATTTTCAGATTAAAAAAATTAGACCAGCGGGACCGGTCGTCGGATCAGAGGTACCTGCCGGCGTCGATGGGACCAGTTGCCGGTCCAGAACGAAACTGGTTCGGACCGTAATAAATTTTTTAAAAAAAAGTACAGGACCGGTCAAATCAGTACCGATTGTAGCGGACCGGTCCATAACAGTTGAGGTCTGATACGGACCGGGCGGTTCTTAGAACCATGGATGGCAATAGGGTAGGTTCCGAACCCGACCCTAACCCAATGTATGGATTACCAAACCGGAATCACTAGGGTTGGAGCAGGCTACACTTTTAAACCACCCCAACGAAATACTTAGTTTACGTGGGAATTACATAAAACACCCCCGGGGTGTGAATTATAATTCTCATGGAATGTGAGAATTGGGCTTCTCTTTTTCCCCATCTGAATTTTAATTCCCGTGGGAATTGGTCATCCAAATGCAAGAATTGAAATTCACACCTGCCAATTCCAATTCCCACCCCTGAATTC
>JAUPMG010046986.1:0-28010 GCA_031762675.1 Pachysandra terminalis | reverse complement strand
ATATATGTATGTATATGTATATATATATTTATATATATATACATACATATATATATATATATATATATATATATATATATATATATGTATATATATATTTATATGTATGGTAGGCAAGATAAAGTTTGGTGGAAAAATACACCCAAAGCCCCATGGTATCTACAATGTGGAGCTGTTGCCCCACCAAACAGTCACAGCTATTAATAAAAGCAAATAGAGGAACGGACTGAGCCCAAAGGAATACAAAAATAATGGTGGACCGCATATATATCCATGGTTGTTCGAACACTAGTTGGGTAACACAAGGATGCAACTCAGTCAAAAAAAGATACATATAACAAACTATTTAGTTGAACACTTGAACCTCCCAATTCAGAAATGATGTTTTTACTGAACAAGTGTGAATCAAATGTTTTGAAGTCTGACAATTGAACCTACATTGACATGTTTGACATTTGATTCACTTGAGATACAAACATCCAATTATAAACATCCAAACAGCAGTATACATTTCGGATAACCTATAGGATTAGCTAGCTTTACGGGACCAAACAAGCCAAGTTCCACCATACAAAGTGCATTACATGCTTTGATCTGATGATCAATGTTTTAAAAGGCATACTACTATGTAAGACTTACACCTCAACACTTAAAGGCAAGGCTTAAGAAAAAAGGCTTGAGGATCAATGCTTTAAGACTAACACTAGATGCTTGAATCCCACCATTCCCACTCAGGCAGTAGGCACACACGCCGCACACTTTGAGGTCCGCTTTGAGTTTGGGAATCGCGCCTCAAACGATAAGTAATATTAGGGTTTTCAAAATTCTCAATATAACCCGATGGCCTTAATATGCATATGAGCAAAATCAAAAAGCTTGTGGGTGGAGTCGTGTATCCAGGGTTTACCCTGTCCCCAGTAGAAGTTTGGAGACATCATTTGATAGATTAAGTCTTGACACTTGCATAGTTTTTTTTTTTTTTTTTTTGATAATTAACAAGATCATATTAAAAAACAAATAGTCAAAGTACAATTTAGGCTGTCCGAGGTGGACAACCAACTACAGGTACCACACCTACAGTTTACATAGCAGAAAAAACATAAAAAAGAAAAACACAAAACATCTAAAAGATGAACAACAAGGCTAAAGCCAGCAGCTCCATCCTTCACCTCCCTCCTAACATATCCTCCGTAGGGATCCCAAAAAAGAATGACTCCCGCATAGCACCTTCTCTTGCTAAAAAAATCCGCCACTATATTCCCCAACCGTGGGATGTGTGAAAAAGATGTGATCCTTCCCTCTGCCAAGTTCCTCACCTGCCTCAAATAATGCCATAATCTCCATCGCCGCTCACATGCATCCTAACACATCCTCCGTAGGGTCCCAAAAAAGAATGACTCCAGCCAAGTACCTTCTCTTGCTAAATAATCTGCCATTGTATTCCCCAATCGTGGGATGTATGAAAAAGATGTGACCCTTCCCTCCGCCAAATTCCTCACCTGCCTCAAATAATGCCAGAATCTCCATGGCCACTCATGCATCCGACATCCAAGAAAGAATTACCAGAGACTCCCCTTCGACCTGCAGCTCCCCTACACCCAAACTCCCCGCCTCTCAATCCTGTTAGTAATACCTATAACTCTACCCTCGTAGAGTCCCCTACCCAATTGGCCCTATATAAGCATGTATAATCTGATTACCAGCCTCTCTGAATACTCCACCCACACCAGATTGGCCTGGGTTACCGAATGATGATCCATCAAAATTAATCTTGATAACCCCTAGAACTTCTCCAAATAACACTCCGCTTCCCCCCGGTTTGGAGAAGGCCCTACAATAGTACCCCAATCTCTGATAATTGTATCAAACTGTAAATCCCTAAACTCTGGCCAGATTCTAACCCATGAAGCAACCATAACCATGATGGAATCAATAAGAGAGTGTGCACTGCTCCATCAATCCTCAAATATTCTGCTATTCCTTTCTATCCAAATCTCCCACAATACTGCAAAGAAAACAGTCTCGTGCAACACCCTTCCACTCTTTCCCAAGCCATGCCCTTACCATTGACCAAATAGTATTACAACCTTGTCAGGCATCACCCAATCCAAACCCACCAAACTGTAAGAAAAAATCACACTTTCCCTGCAAAGCTGCAATGAAGGAATAAATGATCAATCGACTCCCCTTGAGCTCTGTACATCATGCACATGTGTGGAAAAATAGCCAATCTACTTCTCCTATTTTGAAGCATATCATAGGTATTTATCTTATACAACATGGAGGTCCAAACAAAGGCTCGGATTCTAGGAGGCACCACATAAGGCTCGAAAAAAGGATTGTGTGGTGAAGCACCCACTAGGATGAAGGGATCAAACTCTCAAGTCAGATGATATATAATCAATGAAAACGGGTTCAAGTTATAACCTTCCCTAGGCTCATACTATAGATCTTGGAATTTCGGTTTACATCCCAAACGATGTCATCAATTTCATACTTGCTGACTAATACCTTGTACCATAAAGCATTCTTCTCCGAGCAGAACCTCCATACCCACTTACCAAGGAGTGCAAAATTCAATGCCAAAATGTTTCCCAGATTCAAACCCCCTTCTTTACCTTTGAAAACTATCTTCTAGTCAACTCGATGGTCCTTTTTTTTCCCTACTCCCTCCCAAAGAAAATCCCTTTGAACTTTTTCAATCAGTTTAGCAACCTTAGTTAGGGCTTTAAATAATGAAAGGTAGTAGACAGGAAGATTACCCTAAACCGATTGTATCAATGTGATCCTACCTCCTAAAGAGATATAGTTCCTTTTTCCAAGTGTCCAGCCTCTTTTCAATCCTTTCAATAACGGTGCCCAAAACTCTAAGGACCTAACACTCTGTCAAAAAGGAAGACCCAGATCCTTAATGGGCAACTCTGCCACCCCACATCCTAGAACCTAGCAAACTAATGAACCCTCTCTGACCCCACATGGAATCCTAAAATACTCGTTTTCTCCAAATTCACTTAAGGCCCGAAAGCATTGCAAAACACCTAAGAATCGACTTCACCAATATGCCTGCTCTTCAACCTTTTCAAAGAATAAGATCGTGTAATCTGCATACTGAAGGTGGGACACCAAAATCAAAACCAGATATAAGGTCCAACTCCTTCGCTCTCGAGAAAAAGAAGCTAAGAACATCCCCGATCAATGTAAAGAGGAGAGGAGACAAAGGGTTCCCTTGATGAATACCCCTAGATGAGCCAAAATAACCTTTGACACACCCATTAAAGATGAAGGCAAATGATACCTTCCTAGTACACCTGTCAATCCACATTCGCCACCTAGACCCAAAATCTTTTCATCCGAGGACCGAATCTAAGAAACCCCACTCTACCCTATCATAAGCTTTCTCCCAATCTAGCTTACACATGAATCCTAGGTTCCAAGCCAAAGTCTTTCCTACACTTTCATTTGCAATCAGAACACTATCTAGAATATGTCTACCCTCTATAAAAGCACTCTGGTTTTGAGAAACACACTCACGATCACCAACTTCAGTCTCAAGGCCAACACCTTCGAGATTATCTTATACAAGCTGGATATTAAACTGATTGGTCTGAAATCTTTAATCTCATTTGCCCCGAGCTTCTTTGCAATAAACACTAAAAAAGCTCAATTTGCAATTTTATTGATCACTCCATTCAAGAAAAATCACTAAACACATACATCAGATCTCCTTCAACTACCTCCCAAGCATCCTCGTAAAAAGCCATTGTAAAGCCATCAAGTCCAAGTGCTTTATCTCTTTCCATTTCAAAGATTGCACATTTGACCTCCTCTTCACTAAAAGGTCCCTCAAGCCAGATCACATGTTCTATGAACAGATCTCTCGCCCTAATATTTCTCCAATCAAAGTGGAACTCTTGCTCTAAAGTGTGAAGTCTTTCATAATAGTCCGTCAACACATCCACCATCCAATCCTCCTCTAATAGCACCCCATCCACCACCAACTTAGGGATATTATTATTATTAGCTCTCCCATTTGCCAACTTGTGGAAAAACTAGTATTTCCATCTCCTTCTTTAACCCAAGTCACCCTGGATTTCGATCTCCAGCTTATTTCTTCTTGTCTAAGAATCAGATCAAACACAACTCTGTTTGCCTTCCATTCCTCCACATCACTAGCAGAAATTCCTCTCAATTGCTCTAACCAATCTAGCCTTTCAATCTCCTCCAACAAGGCTTTCTTATGCAAGGTAATATCACCAAAAGTTGTTTGGTTCCATCCCTTTATTTGGACCCTTCGGACTTTTAAGTTACTCATAAACCTAAAACCCGACCAATTTTGATTTGACCTCTGCCCACCATCTAGATACTAGACATAAAAGACTTTATGAGTCAACCACATGTTTTCAAATCTGAACGATATCAGACCATGTCGATAAAACAAAGAGGACAACAGAATAGGCCAATGATTCGAAGTGGATCTCAGAAGGACTGACTGGGTAATGGATGGAAATTGAGAGTCCCAATCTGTCGATGCTAAAAACCTATCCAACCTCCAACAAATTCCATTCTCTTGCATGTTTGACCAGGTGTACGATCCCCCTCTCACTGGATAATCCACCAAAGCCAGATCCTAAATTAAATATGAAAACTTCCTCATGCTACGAGCTGTTCGAGACCCCCTACTTATCTCCTCCCCGAAACGACGCACATTAAAATACCAGATTAGACACCAAGGTTCCCAAGAACTACTGTATACTTTCCTAATTTCCTCCCCAAAAAGCTCTCTCCCTATAATGATTTGGACCGTAAACTCCCAACAATTTTCAAACAAAATTATCCTCCAGACTTAAAATTGACCGAGACACAGAACCTCCCTATTGATACATCGCTAGCCAAGACCTTATCATGTCCCACATGATTAAGATGCCACCTGAGGCACCTAGAGATGGGGCCCAAACCCATTTCCTATTCTGGACCCCCCAAATTCTTCTCATCAGCCTTCTGTCAGTCTCTTATTTTTTAGTTTCTTGAATTACCACCACCCATGGTTTGACTTTTTTAAACAATTCTTTAACAGCCCTTTTCTTTTCAGCACCCCTAGACCCCTGATGTTCCAGCTCAGCATCTTCATTAATCACTTGTCATTTGACCCCCCCAAATCATGAATCGTTTTCCTGCTTTTGTACTTCAAACTCCATTCCAGGTTTTTTTAGTTCTCTTGGTACAGGTGACCCATACCCTTTCCTCTCTACTCTTTTTTTTTCCCCTAAACTATCCACAGCTTGTGGAATACTTACCTGTTCCCCCTTATCATTAGAGACTTCCAGGCAAAAGAGTGAGGCCACATCCTCAACCCCTACCCAGTCATCAATGTTTTGACACCCATTGATCAACCCGACACCTTTAAAGCAACCCCACCCCTCCACTAGTCCCTTTCGAAACCACCGTTCCAATCTTCCTTTGACCTTCCCCACACTTCTGAGAAACATTTTGGCACTGAATATTACACTCACAACATTGAGAATCTTGGCTCTGCTGGTTGCCAAACATACCCATAATACCTGGTACATAACAAAAATGGGATAATGACAAAGATAAAATGCAGTTACCTGAAATCAGATAGAGAGACGAGCCCCTAATCGGCACTCCCACAATCGGAATAATTGACACAGAGGTAGAAAATGAGAGAATTAAATGAAGTTCAGAGATAGTTTGGGGAATTGTAGCAGGGGAAAGAATCTCCAATTTTTTCATATCCTCTCAAAAAATGAAAGATTGGAACCTTGCCACATCACGTAGCTGATGCACATTGTCAAAAGGATCAACTGCTTGTTCTTTGAAGTATAAAATTGCAACTACAGTTGGTTGTGCTGCTATCATATCAAACTCCTCTGAGTTAACAGAATCTATTGTATCACGGATCTCCTTATCTTCATATCCAGCCCTTCGCAAGTCCTCAACGATTAAGACCCTGTTATGATCTGACTTCTCTCTTGACCTCGATGGTAGCAACTCATTTGATTCCCTCAGTACATCGATCTGGCCTTTGACGGAGCTCTGCGTTTTGCTGGAACTTGTAGACAGCTTTGAGAAAGAGGGTAAGAGTAATTCTGCCACCATCCTCGCTATCTCTTCCATCTGCTCAGTAGCCAAAACCACTGGTTGGGACCCCTTCTTCTACCATTCACAGACCCTTCTTCCATCGTCACCATTGACCTCCTTATGTGGTGAGTTAGGGATGGGCTCCTTTGCCCTAAACGATGGAACTATGGATCTCCTTTGTAGCCCGCTAAACTGATCGCTTGACCTTACAATCCCACCTTTATAAAATCGGACCCTAGATCTCGATCTGGACCAATGATTTGGTCTTCAACTTCGGCCCCTAACACGAGTCCATGAAGCCCCAAACTGCTCTCAGGCTCTCCCCTCTCTCAACATGGACTCACCTCCTTGCCCATCCAATCTATTTAAACTGCACCGCCCAAAAACCCCAACTCGTTCCCCCTTCTCCCCCCTCTTTGGGAAATTTAAAATCTAAACCCTCTGGCCCACAAGGGTCTTTACCCTGTTTAAATTTCCTATTACCCCGCAGTTTACAACGTGATCCCCCTGTTGCAAACACGTTCACTTTTCTCAGGCCACCAGTTTTTTCCACCGCCACGACATCGTCTTCCTCGTCCTTCGCCAGACTCCCTATAACACCCACAGCCACCACCTCAGTAACCTTGTCCAGCAGTGATAGTGCAATTTGGACCAGAAATGTTTCTTCCTCCACCCTCAGCTGCACAGCCCCGGGAATCAACAGGGGGTTGCCTTGACCTACCAGCAGCCTTGCAAAACACCGATTATTCCCTTGTTTGGTAGCTTCATCACAGTCAATCAGCCCCTCACAGCAATAACCGATCACGGAGAACAACGAATCGGACCAGAAGTTTGGAGGAACCCCATATATTTATCCATGAACCAGAAGCAGCTTTTCTAATAGGGGATTTTACTCTCACGTCGGTGCATCTTCTTACTACAATGTCCTCCCCCGACTTCAACGGAAATGACTTCATAGAACTCAAGGATACGAACACCTCCTCCGATGGGGCCAGAAGAATTGCCTGTGATTACACAAACAGAAAGATATCTAGAGAGCTTTTCAGAGTGAAGTATTCTGCAATTTCTCTTGATACCGACGATCATGCCAAAGAGGAAGATCTTACATTAAGCACCATGGCCAAACTCCAATTCTTCCCCTATCGAAGGCAGGGACCCTCCAGATTGCCCCTTGACCCTAATCTGGCAAAAGTTTTATGTATTGTTGCTTGCAGAGTCCTCTTCCTCCTTTTTCCAAATAATCGAAATCCACCCAGCAAACTCAAACAACCCTCGACCCTTCACTCCTTCCGGGATGAAGTTCTCTACTTAGGTTCTGAGAACAACGAAAGCCTTAGAGATCTGCCCCCATCGTTAGATTTGGCTTCCATGATAAGCGTAATCCTACCCACCATCCTCTTCCACCATTTCAGACCAGACGATGGAGACCCAACTGCATTACAGCACCACCCTAACCACGACAAAGATTCCCCATTCAAAGTTACAGTACTCCACTTTCCTCTACTTCTTTCAGTCAACCTGAAAACGTCTCTACCCTTTCCAGCCATAGCTTTCAAGCCAAACTCTTTAGATTGGAGATGAAAGGAGACGCTGCATTGTCGGAACAGCAATGGACCAGGAGCTCCGGAAAAAGGAACCAAATGGGGTGGAAATAGATGGGAGGGGCAGTGGCAGCAGCAGCCACCTCCGTGAATGAACGCGACCGTGGGAGTGCTTGCGGGTGGTGGAGGAGAAATGGGGGTGGCGGATTCAAGAGTGGCGGGGATGGAGGCGGAAGAGGTGGATCTGGCGGGTAGTGGAGGAAAGAATCAGACTCCAAGGATGTAGGTAAGAGAGGAAGTGACAGGGGTAGAGGTGGGGGTGGTGGTGGAGGCCGAGGTGCGAAGAACCGTGAAGAAGAAGAAGAAGGAGCTCCCATCATGATCGCTTTCAAGTGATAATGGGTACCATTTTTTTTTTTGACACTTTCATAGTCCATTCTCAATCTTTTATCAATCGAATTTTTTCATTTTCCTTTTTTTTTTTTTATATATTTTCTTATTTGTATTGTTATATCTTATATTTTATAAATTTATTCAATATATACAAGGGAAGCCTGTAAGTCTAACACCTAATGCCTCCGGTAAATATAATGCCTCGACTCACTCCTTAGCATTTAAATGTGATCAAATACAAGAAAGTTGCAGCATATCATACTCATAATTAATATAAACCACTTCAGATACTGAGAAAACACATCATGTAAGTAGCAAGTTTCTTCCTTTCTGTGGTGTCTGGGATGAAAAGGTTAACATTTGTTCAGGCCAGAGTAAATATTTAGATTCATTTCATTTTCATGGACTAAAACATTAAGGTAACTATAAGATAGTAACCAAATTAAACATGGTTCATTAAAACAGAATAGGAAATAACTTCAATAACCTACCAGTTCGGAGCCTTGATTTGCGACAGAAGTAACTGGTGGGCCATCAGGACCAGACAAAACAACAGTGCCACCCTGTCAATTACAATATGCTACAACCATTAATATCATAAAGAGTCCTCAGTCGAAACTGATCTACAAATGATCTATTCATGCCAATGGTATTAGACCAAAGAAAGTGCGGACACCCATCTAAAATGGAAAATTCATCTCTTGGCATACATCGTCCAAAAAAGAATGTAAAAATTAAAACAACAACAAACCTCCTTACTCCTGATTGCCATTTGCCCTGGAGGGGGAGCAGGTAGAGCTTGTGTTGGAAGAGAGACAGACTTACCCCAACCGATCTTCAACTCATACTCATAAATGACAACACCTGGAGCGTAAAAATTGTTACATTAATCCTGACATGTCCATATCAAACCCCCAACAGAAATCCAAACATCTACAGAAACAAATATTGATTTGACAACATCAGTCATGCCAAGGATACAGAAAGGTCATATTGCTAACAAATAATCTACAGCTTTATTTGGATGATGTCCTACCTAAACATTAGCAAACAGCTTTCGTATCGAAGGGGAGTAATGCTAGGCCATAGTTGCACAATATAAGTTGATATAAATAGTTAGAAAAACAAATACACAATAATATAATATATAAGCAATATACAAAAACAATGTCAAAAACACCATTCGTGATCTTACAGAATAATAAAATTTATCATACCATCTCCTCAAACTTACTGGTGTCTGTTGTGACGTTCAACACAACATGTAATGACATGTAATAACACAACAAATAACTATAGGTTGGGCAATGGCCTAAAGAAGTTTATGAATGTCTATGTTGTTGGAAGTGGCAAAATGGAGGACCTATTAGAGCTGTTCTGTGAAACTTGTGTCCGGCAGCAATTTGCTGAACACTTTGGAAAGAAAGAAACAGTCGGATTTTTGAAGGTAAGGAGAATGACGTCAAGGCGGTCATCGAACGGGTCATGGCTACTCTGTATTCGTGGGTTAGATCATTACGTGAGATCAGCCATATGCAATTCTATCAGTTTAAGGGGGATTGGGACTTTTTGTAAATCTTGAAGTTTTTTTTTGGGTTCTACCGTTTTGAGACTAGGGTATAGCTGTACAGATGATATATAGATAGATATTGTAATGCTGTAAATTTACTTTATATATATAAAGAAAAAATATATATTACCGATCAAAAAAAAAAAACATATAACTATACAAAAACAATGATCATAGATCATAATGATATCAATGGAATGGTGAATCTTCTTCCAACAAACCTGGACCTTTTCTTGAATTTAATTGGCATCCTTAACTATAAGGGGAATCTCTCTCATCTATATTATAAAGTGAGTAACACAGACACTTGATACAAGTAGGAAAATAATGATGAAAATATAAGGATAATATCATATCCCAATATTCTCTTATTTTCCAAAGTCTTTATGTCCAAGATACTCAGGGTAATGTAAACAGCAGTTATTCATCTATCTATCGAGAGAATAACAACACATTCATTTATAATAGAAAGGGGTATGTGATCATTGCATTATTGAGTAGCCAACTGTAAACAACAGTTTTAAAACTCAGGATCAGATCAGGGATCGTTCCCATCTGATCCAAAAGCCAATTCAAAACCAAAGCATACTTCAGCTAGACCAGGAATCACAGCTTTATGAATCTTTGACCATATCTATTGTTGAAATAAATACTTACTGCTATGACCAGTCCATGCAACTACCAATCTGTCTCTCCCAGAATATCTAGTCACGGAATCTAAAATTGTTGAATTAAGGAAAACATCCTTGACCTCCCTGTCCCTATGTGGGCAGAAAGTGACTAGGTTGCTGCCTAACCAACCAACTGAATATCAAGATGATATACTCACTCCAAAATGCCTATGCATGAAGTGTCGATACAGACCATCTATTTGGGCCACTGTCCATCTTAATGCAACTAGGTATCGAAACAGTAAAAGGAAGAAACTACTTGTGCAATAGTCTAAAAGATAATCAACAAAAGCTTGGATGGCATAGAAGGCATAAAGAAAACCCAACGAGAAACTGTGAAACTTTAAGTGTGTGGCACAAAGTTTGTGTTTTGATCTGTGTGATGAGACTGGCTCTCAGCCTCTCATATTACGGACAATTCCTAACTTGTATAATCGTGCAAAAGCTCAGACCGCGAGAAAGAAAATGAAAGCAGCTCTTATTTACTTTAAGTAGCCCATTTGCGATCAAACATTTAGCATTTCATAACTTAAATGGTACTGTCCATTTACCACTGAATGAACTTGGGGAGGGGGGTTAGAGAACATACGAAATAGCTTTGCTGTTTACGGAAGCAAAGCTATTTACGGAAGCAGCTACTGAGTGAAAAAAAGATGACTCATTTAACATAGCTGCTTCCGTAAATAGCTTTGCTGTTTCATTGTGCAATTCACACCTTAATTTGTCATTTACCACTGAATGAACTTGGGGAGGGGGGTTAGAGAACATACGAAAAAAAAAAGTAACTTACTCATGTACCTTCATGTGTTTGAGCAGGCCATTGTCTAACATTTTTGACTTCTCACCAAGATTCCACTGGTTATGATGTCATTGGGTTTCGAAAACATTTCTGGTAATTAATTTATCTTGCAGATGTCTGTCACCACATAAAACTATGTCTGGGATTAATGTTCCACAAGATAAACATAATATTTCAGAAAATGGAATAAACTTCAAAATTCCACATGCCATTTTCCAGAGTCTAAGATCAATCCAACCAACACCATTGAAGCCCATTTTCTTCCCCCCCAACATCAACACCCCCATCACCAGACAAAACCCACTAAGAGCACCTTCAGGCTCAAAAAAAGTCACTACCTCCACCTAGCAGCAAGCAACACCACTTTGCATCACCACCATAACTGCCTCTGATATTGGCACCACCATCACCCACACAACAACCTCAGGTAGCATCAACACCATTATCAATCAGTCTTCATTGTGTCCACTACATCTTACAATACCACCTCCTTCGAAAGCCTCAGCAGTACCACCACATCAGTACCACAAATTCACAAACACTATCATCACCAGAACCACTCTCAGTGCCTACACCATGACCACCATGGCACCATCACCATTCAGCAGCACGAAGTCGAGCAATACTAACAAAACAACATTGAAAATGAGTGAAATGGAAGAAATTTCGTCTGTGGGTGGTGTGACATTCGAACAAACTTTACCTTCCTTAAATAGTTTTATTCATTTAATATAATGCATTAATAAGATTCTACATAATTTCTTATCAAATTAGCATGTTTTAACAGGTACAAGCCATTTTATTGTCCTTCAATCCAAACACATGAAAGTGAATAGTACATATTTTCAACCTTTTGTTTTCAGTAATTTTTCGTAAAATGCAATATATCTCAAACATACTGACATAACAAACAACTAAAACAAATAGTTCTAACATAACTACTCCCAGATACCCAACCTCCATAAATGCATCCTTGGTAGCACACCCTCTAAACATTCCAGTTTTGTTGAAACTGTACAAGACTTCACCGTTCCTAGAAATGGCAATTAGGGCAGCCTTACCCTCATCCAATTTCTCCTGATTGCCTCCCCTTCTCCAATGCACGACACACAGCAAAGGTCACAAGCATATATACCGAGCACGGCAGCACCTATCAAGGGTGAATCACCGATGCAGCCACTCATCCTGCTCATAAGACCACCTGTGGATGTGGTTGCTACACAACATCCTTAACTGTCCACCATAATGCATCCCACTGTCTCCCATACATATTTCCTAACTGAGAGACCATTATTTTGTAACGCGTTCTCAACAGCTCCAGCACCTGCACTAAGGTTTCAAGACCTACAGCTGGTATCCTGCAATCAATTTTTGCCTCCTTTACCAGCTTCAACATCCTCACGTTTTCATCTGTAATGAAAGTTCATCCACTAGTTCAACACCCTGTTGCCTAGCGAATTCCTAGGTGCCAGAGAAGATGAGATAGGAGTGAGGGGATGCATCCATGGTGAGGCGTGCGAGTGAGATCGGATTCTTCACAGTCGTTATACCAGACACAGCACCGCATCATCTCCAAGGCCCATCCATGATGCTACTCTCCATCTCCAACATTCCTTTTTTCCGTTAAGGCCGATCCACATCTTGTTTTACAGTGGATCAGTTTCCAGTTCTCTCACGATGAGTTCGACGACATCAATGGCAGGAAATCAATAGAGGAGCAAAGAGCAGAGATGCTTTGTGTTAGTCAGCACGCAAGGAGTTGCTTGGCATTTTTTTTGTTGTTGAAGAATCATAATGTATGTATGTATGTATGTATGTATGTGTATATATATAATACACACACACACACACACATATATATATATAAGAAAGAGAAGTTACAGCATATAAGAGAAACCACCAAGTGACTGGTCAGAAAGGAAAAGAAAGAAAAACAGGAAAGGAAGACTGGAAATAGAAATACAAAGAAAACAGGAAATGACTTCTTGATGTGGTGGGAGATTTGGGTCCACACCATCGCCTCCATGCACCGCTATTGCCCAACCATCGCCCATCTCGCTTGTGCTTTCATAATCATAAATCATAACCATGTCATCCTTTTGTTTTCAGGCTAACAGCAAAACAAACAAAAGATAACTTGAGAATACCTATTTCAAAAAGCAGTATTTGACCTGAAACCTTTAGTACCTTGAAACCTTTTGTATAGAAACAAAAGGCCTTAAAAATCACTTGCATGCAGCGGAATAAAAGAAAAGATATGATTCTCTCCTTATGAGTAACACGGCACCAAATATGTGAAGTTTTCAATGATATTGGCTGCTGGGCGGGACCAAGAAGAAATATTTTAATTTAACAAAATAAATAATGGTGTTGCATACAAACCCAACAAAAAGTGGTGAAATAACAAGCTATAGAGATTGTTTGCATTTTTAAGATCAGCTTTCTCTATCTCTCTAGGTTGATATGATAAACAACCTACATACAAAATGGACTCATTTATGGAAAAAATGGAACAAAGTCATGAAAACAACTACAGCAAACAAGTACTTTTACATGCGTTTGCTAGAAAATTTCAAACCGTGCATTTCATCAGTGGCAGCCTGTCCATCGGCTCTATTCATGAAAGCAACAAAGCCACAATTTCTTTGCCGCCTCCGCTCCTCTTCTGTCCGAGGCCACATTATCTTCACACTAGCAATAGGCCCAAATCGTCCAAAAGTCCGCAAAAGGAAATTCTCATCTACCTTCAGAACAACATAATAACACGACTCAATTTCATAGTACAAAAACATTAAAGACACAAAAAGATAAAAAAATTTCAAGGGCATAACACCACCTGTGGTGAGAGGTTTCCAACATATAGATTTGTAGTTTGTGGGTCCCCATCATCAAATGACCCTGGAGGTTTCCCAATTGGATCAAAGTCATCAGGAAGCTCATCAATTCGGCTAGAAGGCTGCACAAGGAACAACCTCCATAAAAATGATATAAAGGAACTTTCTGAAAGTGAAAGATGAACATTACAAATAAACCACTGCATAATGAAAACAAAAAACGGATGATGCATATCAAAGACTGTCTCCCTCATTTAAAGCAAACAGAAGATAAACAATTAAATGAGATAAGGAATCAAATTAAGCACAAAAGCCATCAAAAAAATCTATGTATTGCTTAGAAGGCAAACATATTATAGAAACTGTAAACAGAAATATTGCGAAGAAAACCTATACCAACTGCAGGTGTACGTGGACTAAGCAACCAAATTCTGCTTTCTCAAACAGAGTAGAAAAACCATGTTTATATCAGAATGACCTACTGCAGAATTTTCATTTTGGCGTCCCTCACACCAATGTTCGCGCTCTTGGTTTCTCCTTTCCCTCATCTCCTGCTCAAGCTTCAGCTCCTCCATAAAATTATCTATGTTGCGTGACTTCCCCTTCTCTTTCTCCTTTGGTTTCTCCTCATCCTTCTACAAGTTGCAATATAGAAACTTTATAGATAAATATTGTCTACGAAAAGACTAGCAAAACCAATGTATATAAAAGTTGAGAAATGATAAAAAAAACTAAGAAACCTGAATTTTTCTAATTTCAGTAGAAAACTGACCTTTTTTTCAAGATCTTTCCCTTTGGTTGCCAAAGAAGGTGGTATAAAAGATGGAACATATCTGTAGGGAAAAAAAAAGTAGAATTCAACTTCCATGGTGGCAGGACATTTTCTTTAGATTAAAAAAAAAACAAAAGAAATAGACAAGACATCAGAAATTTGTTATTGCATTAAATTAACTTAAGCAGCATGTACAAGATAAGCAGGTTTATTTTTTCACGAACTGGTAACCACTTCCAAGTATCACACTGAAAGAACCTACCCTGGATAACATAGTAAAACAGGTCCTGAACCCAGGTCTTCAGTATCAACACGCATGGAATTAGCAAGCAAACATCCACTAATTTTAAAACTTATGAATGAACCTTTGTAACCGAAGCAACATACACATATGAACACACATACGTGCACAGAAGCTCACGCATAGAGTTACACATGCAGACGCGCACGAACACAAATGCACACGTGCATGTGTGCAGTGGTGCAAATACCAGAACTGGGGATCATTCATTGTCGGTTCCAATATGTACTGGGTATTGGCTGGTCCAGACCAGACCAGAACAATCCCAAGGTGGCAAGTCTATAATTTTTATACATAGTGATGCCTTTTGTAATGTCTTTTAACAACTCTCTCTTGTCTTTAGGGTTTTGAACACTCAATTCAAGTAGAAGAGAGGAGGAAGAGGAAGAAGTGAGAGAAACAGAAAGAGGAAGGAGGCTGCCCAGGTTAGTCTCTTTCTACTCTATCTTGGTATCTCTCACAGTCTCTCGATCCCTCTCTCTCAGTTTCTCTGTCCATTTCTCTCTCCTCCCCTCAATTATTTTTGCAGGAATTAGGTAGCCTTCAGGTGCTTAGACAACCTGGTTTCCTATTGTAATTTGCAACTACATGATTAGCCTGAATTAGGGTTTTATTACCCTGAAATTGGTCAATCTGGACCGATTCTCCTGAATTAGGGTTTTTTTTTAATGAATAACGAAGAAGATATTATTACGACAAAGAAAGGGTAAAATACAAACAGGTCATCAGAGATGACCAATCATGACAAAAAAACAACAACAACAGCTCTCAATAGAGCATCAAAGGAACAAGAGAGCACCTAAACACCAATCATTTCTCCTGTGGGAATGCCTGTAAAAGGAGATTCTCTAGGCTCTAGCCATTCCCCCTCTAGCTAGACTATCTGCCATTCCATTGGCCGACCTGCAAACATGTTTGAACAAAATGTTCAGTCCAGAAGCAACTACTCCTGCAAGGCGAGCTAATTGTGATATTGTTTTATTTTTTTTAAGCTAACAAGTTTGTGTCGGTTGCACCGACTGAGATAGTGTTTTTTCAACTGGACCGGTCTCCTCCGATTGCGGCAAATTCCAGTCCTCGCAAATATTTACAACTTTGTGTGTGTGCACGCACAACTCACTCGAGCAAATACGCCGATCAAGGAATGACATTGGAAAGAAATTTAATTAGAATTTCCCTGCGACATCATAACGTTAGTCAGCCTCTTCATTGAACATCGAGACCTCAAGCTTGAACTACAGAGTCATCCATCATCATCCTAAGGAGCACAGTCAAATGTTTCCGCATTCACCTCCCCACTGTATATGCCATCTATTGCCCTCCTAAGACTAAGAAGTGAATTTGTACATTTCTGCATTCCACTCTCCACTGTTTTTTAGCATTCACACAAACATTTCAATCTTGGTTTCTGGATCAATTTGGGTTTTGAACAAAATCGAAACAAAAGTATCTAAATCTCAAAATTCCAAAATAACTTCAAAATTTTGCTTATATATTGGAAACTTTTATAAGACCCAGTTGAAATTGAACAAAATTCTGAAATGTTGACAATTTCAAAGAACTAATAACGAGATCTCAAAATTTTTATAATTTCATATAGTCTTAAAACCTTGCTCCACACACTTGCCAATCTATTCATCGATGTAACTCCATTAAAGATACAGAAAACATTGGCAAATGAAACTTTTCTGCAATGCTTCCGAAAGCATGGTTTAAAACTTAAAAATTCGCCTAAAACTAATATTCAGTTTCTGAATTATATTACTCAGGTGAATCATGTAAAAACTTTAGCTAGGTGTAAAGAATTATATAAAATTTTGACAGGGACTAGACCCAGTTTATCGGATTCAACATAGTCAGCAACATTAGTCCTTCTGTTGGAGTAGTCACATAACAAAACCAAGCTCCTATCCCTTGCATGGAGCCATAAATAAACATTTGTTGCCAGAATCCTCAAAATAGTGTTTTGTAGATTTTACTAGTTCCCAATTTTATAGTCAACAGAAACTGGTATTAGAAAGAGAAATTCCCATGAACGAGCATCATAAATCACTTAATTCCAACAGAAATGAAAACCCTTTCCTGATATCTTAAATTATTTCAAATGACATCCACTAGTAAATTAACTTTTATGTTCCGCACCTACCTCCAGCTCCCCATCTTACATTACCATAGATTTAAATTTCCTATATTTCACAAAATATACATTTTGAAGGGCACCAAACTTTCTCTTGTATCAAAATCTCCCTTTTTAGTTATTATGAAAGTTCCCTTCATTATTTTTTATGAGCAATGTAGTAAAGGTGTGAAGTTTCCCTTGAAATTTCCATATTCTAAAGGTGTGATATTTCCTGCAAGATCAATTTAAAACCTTGTCTACTACTTTGCCAGTTGCTACACACCCCTAAAAAGCGAAGAGCACCATCCAAAGAGTTTTCTTTTGAGCCAAATGGACCACTCAACTAAGACCTCAACATCATCCAAAGAGTTTTCTTTCGAGCCAAATGGACCACTCAAATAAGACCTCAACAATATTGTTAGAAATATCAAATACAAGTCAAATACCAATAAGAAGAAGCTCATACTTCTCAAAGAACTTCGAAAGAGAATATGATTAACATTTGTCTTGTATTTCTTTAACATGACAATTGGAATGATCAGATTAATCCAGCAATTCCATCCAAATAAAAGCTTCCACCAAAGGGGGACAGAGTTTCCCACATATAAGCAACTGGCCACTCTCTCCAATACAATATTCAAGTATACAGTATCAAGGTATAGTAGTTCATAAGGGGAATGGAGGCCTGGACCTTGCAAGGCCTCACATGGTTTTATCTCATGGAAGGTAATCATGGGTGTGGCTGACTTTTCATAAGATGAAATCCACTTCATAGTGCTAGAAGGCTCAAGGGTGGGATTGTGGGAGGAAACATGGAGTGGGAATTGTTCTTTGAAGCAACGGTTCCCGGATATTTATATGGCAGCTATAGGAACTCTTGGGTTAAGAACATAGTTTTTGGCGGCAAAAGAGATTTATCATGGTGCCTCCCTCTTAGACACCCTTAAATAATCATAATCTTCACTCTATGGCATAGTTTTATATTTTGGAAATTTCAACAATTTCGTAGGCTTGAACGAAACCGAAATTTCTGAAATTTCGGCTATTTCGGTAAAATTTCGGACAAAAATCAATTTTTAATTAAAATAATTGAACAAAATTAGGTTGTGTTATTTCGCGAAATTTCGGTATATTTCGGACCGAAATTTCAGATATTTCACCAAAATACGTTCACTTTTTTATTTAAAGTATTTTAATATAGACTTAATTTCAACCAATTTCTTTTTTTTTTAGTAAGTACTAAGTAGTAACTTCTAAAATATAAATAATAAAGTTAATCAATAAAAAAGTGATATCTTCATTAAAATAAATGTTATTTATGAACATTACAAATTTCAAAAAAAAAACAACAAATAATATTTTTATTAACAATGTGAAATGATAATAAATACAACATTTATGTTACAACATCAAAAAAGTATATTAGTATCCAAAATATATTGGATTCAAATTCTAACATCCAGAAAATACAATGTATATAAGTTTAAACTGAAATTTTAAATTTTATTTATTGATTTCCTTCAATTTACACGGATACAAAATCCATTTGTGTACTCGTATAAGTAAAAGAAAAAAAAAATAGTAATATAGAATTAATTAACAAAATAATGTACCAACTCGTCCCTAATACTACTCCCAAAGATTGGGTAATCCCCTGCAATAATAACACCAAAAAAGAGACTACACAAACATAATAAGCCAAAAAATTACTAAAAAAAAAGAGAAAAAAGAAAAATGTTAGTAAGTCAAAAAAAGAGGAAAAATATTAGTTAGTAAGCTAAAGTTAATATGTTAGAAAAGTTAGTATGTTAGTAAGGTTAGATAAAAAAAATTGAGTATGTGAGTCTTGAGAATAACTTCAACCTTCATTTTTTTTAATTTTTTAAAAAATAAATAAAATATTCACCTTCTGAACCCTTAAGAATGTTAATCTTGTGTCTCAAGAAAACGAAGGTCGAGGAGTCTTGAGAAGAAGGTTGAGGGGAAGTATGTTTAGTAACTTTAGTCTTGAGAAGAAGGTTGAGTGTTGAGACTTGAAAAATAATTTTTTTTTCTTTCAAAATTCAAAGCATAATGGAGTTAGGAGCTTTGGACAAAAGATGAGTGGTGACAAGAATGAGAGATTGAAGTTATTATAGAGTTTTAAATGAATTTTTTTTTTCCTTTTTTAATTTTAACCAGATTTCTGAATTTATTTCGGCCTAAATGGCCGAAATTTCAGCTGAAAATTTCGTTGAAAAGGAGAAAATTTTGGGTGAAAAAATTTGGCCAAAGTACAAAAATTTCGGTGATATTTCACCGAAAGTTTTGCCAAAATTTCAGCTATTTCGTGCAAAAAATTCAACCAGAAATTAGTTGTTTCCGTTTTTGTCAAGCCCATCCGAAACCGAAATTTCGGCGAAATTTAAAACTATGCTATATGGTGACCTTATACTTCAGTTTATGAAGGTTGAGGAGGACAGGGATTCTAGACATTGGACTTATGAGAGTAATGGACGGTTCTCATTCATTCTTTCCTTTTCTCTCTACTACCCAAGAGAATTATGTTGGATCTACTAAGTTTATTCAGAGATCTATCCCTGTGGCATTTTTCTTATGGACTGCAGCCCTAGATACAATATTCATATTGGATCGTATTATAAATAGGGTGTGGCCATAGTTTTAAATTTCGCCGAAATTTTGCGAACGGATGAGCTTGACAAAAACGAAAACAACTAATTTCGGGTTGAACTTTTTTGTGAAATTTTCACATGAAGTAGCAGATATCACCAAAATTTGTACTTTGGCCAATTTGTTTCACCCGAAATTTTCTCTTTTTCAACGAAATTTTCGGCTGAAATAAATTCAGAAATCTGGTTAAAGTAAAAAAAAAAAAAAAAAACTTCATTTAAAACTCTATAAATAACTTCAAACTCTCATTCTTTTCACCACTCATCTTTTGTCTAAAGATCCCAACTCCATTATGCTTTGAATTTTGAAAGAAAAAATTTATTTCTTAAGTCTCAAGATACAACCTTCTTCTTCTCAAGACACAAGATTAACATTCTTAAGGGTTTACAAGGTGAAGATTTAAAAAAAAAAAAAAAAGGTGAAGATTTTATTTATTTTTAAAAAATTTAAAAAAAAAAAAAAAAAAAAAAGGTTAAAGTTATTCTCAAAACTCACGCAAGTTTTTATCTAACCTTGCTAACATTCTAACTTTCTAACCTATTAACTCTAGCTTACTAACATACTAACAATTTTTTTTTTTTTGTTACTAACACGTTTCTTTTCTTTTTTTATTTTTTAGTAATTTTTGGCTTATTATGTTTGTGTAGTCTCGTTTTTGTTGTTATTAATGCAAGATATTACACAATCTTTGGGAGTACTATTAGGGAGGAGTTGATATTGGGTACATTGTTTTGTTAATTATTAAATATATAATAGATATTATTACTAATTTTTTTCTTTTGCTTATACAGGTACACAAATGGATTTTGTACCCGAGTATATTGAAGGAAATCAAGAAATAAAGTTTAAAATTTCAGTTTAAACTTATATACATTGTATTTTTAGATGTTAGAATTTGAATCCAATATATTTTGGATACTTGTATACCTTTTGGGTGTTGTAATATAAATGTTGTATTTATTAGTTGTAAGCTTTTGCATCATTTCAAAAAACTCCCTCAACCTTCTCCCCTTTTAAGTAACCCATTCTTTTTGGTTCTCCTTCTCCACCATCTTCCCTGCTTGACTAAATGCACTAGTCCTACCTCCTTGAACTTAGAATTTTATCCTCTTTATTGTTTCTTTCCTTATTTTCTTTCTTCTCCTTTGCACCCTTACTCTTAATCTTTTCGTACATCCTCTTCTTTCCTCCCAGCTCGATATTTTTCATCCATACCTCTTTCATTTACAATCTGTTTGGATTTTAAAAAATGAAAAAAATAATCAAATAAAAAGAAAAAAGTATGGAAAAGAAAATAGTTAAATTGAAAGGGAAAAAATAAGATAAAAGAGTTGAAGGGTAAACGTAGCCTTATCCAATTAAATCCTCATTGTTGAAACTCCTGAAGAAGCAATAAGAGTGTTAGACGTAGAAATTGGGGGTGACAAAAGTGCTGATGACGAAGGTAACAAAGGTGATGTTGTTTGAGAAGTGTTTGTCGAAGTGGTGAAGATGATAGGCATCATCGAAAAAGGAGTGTAGTTGGTAGGGGTGACAAAAGTAGTGGACATGATGAGAAAGTGAGATGATAACACTAATGTTGCACTTAGAAATAGCAGAGATAATGAGTGACAACATTGATGGTGATGCTAGTAGTTGGCAAGGGTGGTAAAAGCGGTAAAGATGATGAGGTTAGTGAGATGACAATAATGATAGTTATCAAGGGTGGTTAGCATGGCAGAGAAAGTAATGGAGGTGATGGGGCAGTGACAAATTGATAATGTCAACAATTGGCGAGGGCACTAAAAGTGGTACCATGGTAGTGGTGAGATGGTGGTGAGACATAGTGATTGTTATGGTTGGAGAAGAAAGGGAAGCAAGACAAGGGTAAAGAGTCAAGAAAAAACAAACCTGCTTTGTTTTCTCTCCAAGATCTTCCCAATTGAGGGATTATTTTGATTGCTCGAACAAAAAATTTAGAGAGCATTACCATTGTACTTTCTTTCTCTTGCATTTTCTATTGACACCCAAACAAAGGTCCATCTTAATCAAGAGAAAAGAAATGAAATTCTGAGTTCCCAAGATCTTCCTCTATTTGGTTTTCAAGAAAACATGAAAGGAAAGATAAACTACCAGAAAATAGTGTCCAAATTTTGCATTTTGAGGGCAAACCTTTCCTCCAAAAGCTAGAAAGATTTTGAAGAGAGAAACAAAGATAGCATGTCTAAGAATGTCTCAACTCCTCGTACTTCCTCTTTTTGCTTCCCTATCTTTAACCAAAACCACCACTATTGACACCACCACACCCACCAAACCCACCACTTGCCAATAACCACCCCATCCTAATCACTTGTGCCACCCCCATCAACCACCACCATCATTGTCAAACCTCACCCCACAACCTTCACCACTTTTGTCAACCCTACCACTACGACCATTGTTGCCAACCCATTGCTGCTACCATTTCCACCACTACCACCATCAGGGCCACCTCATCACCACCACAATCACTACCATCATCACCTCAAAGTTACACTATGTCTACCACTTCTGTCAACCCTATCAACCACAATCACCCCATTGTCATAATGTTCACCACTTCATCTTGCCAAACATAATCACCACCATCATTACCCTCAGCACTCCATACCACTACCCCTCTATTAGATGACTCGGCAATGAAGACTTGATTTATAATAGACTATTGAATCTGTTGTTTATCCTTCGAACTACTTTCTTTGTATTTTTCTCCTTTCAAATAAGTAGGACAAAAGAATTTTACTTCTATTAGTTTCTTTATCTTCTTTTATTTACTATTCTCTCAATCCAAACAGCATGCTAGAGTTAAAATTCATTCCAAGGGAATAATGCACCATCACAGCCGCAAAAAGCGACCTTTTTTAAGTTTTACATGAGAGGCTTTTTTATGCCAAAGCAAGCTCTCATCGCCTTGAGTCAGCTTGCACAGGTGGCTGACCATCACATAATCTGAAGAAGGTGATTTGGATACCACCTTCAGCTCAATCATATTTGTAACTCTTATGTTTCATTGCAAGTTTGCTGCGATAAAAAATATGAGCAAGTTCAATGAGCTTTTGCCCTGATTTGCTATAGCAAGTACAGGTCACAACAACCAAAGGTGATGGTTGCATCCCACATAGTCCATGAGCATAAAAGCTAGCTGCAAACAAGGCTTTTAATGTCAATTTCGCCAACCATTTCGCTAGGGAAGCTTGGCGAAATGTCACCAATATGACAGAAAATTTCGCCAATTGGAAGAAAATTTGGGGAAATTTTGAAAATTTTCTTTGAAACTTCTAGGGGTTTTAAATGAGACTAAAATACACCTTAAAGAACCAAAATATCAAAATAAATATGCATGTATAGTCATTAACACATATGTAGACAAGTACGACTATATTTCGAGTAGGGGAAAAATAGAGAAATTATGCCTAAATGGTAGTGTGAAATCTTATAAAGATCCAAATAAGAAATAGTGACATGAAAATAACCCAAAATATGGCAAAATGGACACATATTGCATATATTTAGGCTAATATGGCTAAATAACATCAACATAAAAACAAAAAGGAACAAAGAAAAAATGAAAATAGAAGTCAAATAACTCCATAAAACATTAAAAACAAAAAAGGCCCAGTACAATCCAACTCTCCAAGTAGAATGAAACATCACATCCATAAACAGTGCTTAGCTAGCTCAAAATAATCTTTATTACACCAGGGTAGGGGGGCCACCCCAAGGCCAACCATAATACATACTTTATGTATAATTACAACTATTTAGAAAGGTAATTGGCCGTTAACATTTTCTATTAATTAATTGCCAATTACTTGAATTGAGTAATTGGTCAAATTAATTACTTTTTATGATTAAATTTTTAACTAGGTTTGCATTCTTTGTTCATAGCACATTGATTTGTTAAGAGTTTTTTTAATTCACAAAACACTCACAAAAAGTGGTGAAAATGGGTTTTATAGGAGATTTGGAACTAAAAAGGGAAGGAGATGGAGAAAAAGAGAAATGTCGCAGCATTGTGGTGACCTTTCTCTCAACATGCCCTTTAAAGGGAAAAGTTTCCACCATGTCATCGACATTTCGGTGGCATGCCGCGACATGCCACCAAAATTTAAAAACATGGCTGCAAACGCTTTATGGCACAGCTAAAGCATTTAGCTGTACCCATAGAAGTCATGGCCAATGAATCAGGCATAGTTGAAGATGTACAGCATAAGGATGGCATCTGATGCCAGAATGGATAGCCTCAGTGAAAGGAATAGAACAAACAGGCAAATAGACAATGATAAACACAGCCAAGCATCAAAACATTAAACCAGCACAAGTACCATCTTATGAAAGGATGGAATGAAACAACAGATATTAGCATAATGGCCAGATGGAAGCAACATGATTATCGTTCTGATGATAAGAGGACCGACAATGGCCTACCTCGGACTTCTCGTCAATTCAAAAGAATAGAAAAAACCACCTACGAATTTAGATGGTAGTCCCGAAGTTGATGGGTAAATCACAGGCAGTATGGTCTTCCTAGCCTAGCAACATGGTCTTCTCTAGTTGTGCATTGGAAGCATCTTGATTCTTGAACTACAGGCATATTGCTGAAGAGACAGATGCATTGCTCACGAACTGGTTCGCAGATCTCAACTTAAATGGTGGAAAAAAGTGCAGCAGAAGCATCAACTAATATACTAAACCAATAAAAAAAAAATGGAAAAAATGAAAGGGGTTTTGAAAATTAAGCTTCTATCCATCAATGCTCATTAGTCATAATACATATTGAGTGCCAAGACTTTTGGAAAGGAACAAAAACAATGCACACGCATGCAATGGATAACATCTACTGTCAACACAGTGAAGTCAAAGAAACATGATAAGAAATTCAACATTACTTGCACAGACAAAGCAAGCATATTGTATGATCTCATATACAAAATAAATCCAACTGTAATTACTACACCAAACAAGCGAGCACTTATGCACGGTTCAAAATATAGTGCCGCATCGTGCAATACTATCGATGTGTATCATGTCTCAACTGTATCGCCGTGATACCGTCGATACGGCAACTAAAGATACGATAATAACCTGTTTTACATGTATCAGTCGATACATTACACCGACCGATACAGGGCAATACACTGTTAAAAAAACTCACATTCAAGAAAACGACATGCACAATAATACCTTGTTTTACATGTATCGGTTGATATGTTACAATGTATCGACCGATACAGTCAGTACTCTTTTAAAAAGCTTTCACAATCAAGAAAACAAGACTTCGTGTCCGTTTTCAGCTATGTTTATCTATCTAACAACAAAATCTCCTGAAAAATCCTCATAATCATCCAAATACGCCCATTTTTTTTCCAAAATTTCAATTCCAAACACTTGCTACTTGAAGATCAAAGAGAAGATTCATTCTTCTTGCAAAGTTTAGCAAGGTAAACATTTTAAGAGTTTAATTTAATTATATATACTTGAGTCTAAAAACATGTTTTGGAGCTATATTATATAGATTTGATATATTACATGTATCATATTCCATAGTTCTTGATGCTTTTTTGCCAAGAGTGATTAATTTTTTTCAAAGGTTTTCAAAAAAATATCCGATTTTTTTAAAAACAATTTGAGACTTATTATTTCAACTTGCTTTTTTATATATGTGACGAGTTTAGGGGTGATCTGCCAGCCCCATGATTCAACTTTCTTTTTTATAAAAGATATTTTAATAATTAATTGTGATAAAATATTTAAAACTATAAAAAATATTTTTATTTATATTATATCAATCCATGACCGAACTATCAGTTTCATGGATAGATAGTATTCTTTTGTATTTTTGAATCACTCTTATCAAAACTAATATTAAAAATATGAATTTGTTTTGACTAATTGTATTACTTAGTGTTGAATAAGTAACTCTTGCATGTTATTTCATCTTTAATATTTTTTGCATCTTTAAAAAAGCTTTTTACATCTTGAAATTTATTTTTTTATTAATTCTATTACAGAATAAGTAACTCTTGCATGTCGTTTCATCTTTTCACATATTTTTTTTCATATTTGAACACATTTTCTAAATTATTTTTTAAAAATAATGTTAAAAAATTAGACTAACTCTATTACTTAGTGTTGAATAAGTAACTCTTGCAAGTTATTTCGTTTTTATGTACTTAAGTTAAAGCAATTTTGTGCTTTTGTTGTAGAAAAGACACCTAACACGAAGCAAAGGAGGCCACTCAATATAGGTTGAGGTCATGGAGAACCAATTAATGAAATTGGCTATAAAAGAAATTGAATTACTGCCACAAGGAGAATGGAAACTAGATTGAAATACTATTGTGCCGGTAGAAACCCTAGTATAGAAAGGTGTCTAAACTGCCCCATACAAGTTTCAAGGGCCTGGAGAAGCATCTAAGGGCTTGAAAAAGGTAGGAAGTTTGTAAAACCTTGACTTTGATTAGTAATAAGTGTATGCTAATCCAAATTATAATCATAACTATAGGGTGTTTAAAACCTAAGTTATTCAAAATATATTTATTTAGCAACTATTAATAATAATAGATTAATTATAATTAAAGAGGATTAAACGGATTAATCCCAGATCATGAAGTATTGGTTGTCTTTTAGTTCAATGATCTTTTAGTAAATAAGTTGAACTACAAAGCTTCTTTGATTTTCTTATAAGTGCCATTATAACCTTATCAAAAAGCAACATTGCTCTTTGTTAACCGTGTGGCAGGGAGGCTGGAAGAGAGAAATGTCTCTAGTGATAGGGATAATTAAGTTAGATTAATTTAGTTAAGTAGTAATTAAGCTACTAGTTAATAGATCAATTAGTAAACTAATTACCTAGTTATTTGTAGGTATAAAAAACTTAAACAAAATTGTTTCTCAAATTTAACTTGGCTGGAAGACTAAGAATAACAAGGAGCAGAAAAAGAAGAAGAAGAAGGAGAAAAGAGAAGTATACGTTTAGTCAAACGAGAGTAGAATATAAGGTTAAATGATAGCATAGTTTCTTCAAGCTTTAAAACTATTTTATTAAAACTTCCATGACATGTTGAATTATTGTTTTAAAGAATACATAATACATATGGTTTATTTAATTAGCTTTTGCAAAAAAATCAGCACACGATACTATGGTTTGAATGGTATTTAAATACATAAATGCATGTATAGATATTAGGATATGAAATGGTTTCAATAAATAAAATATAGTCTTGGACATGTTTTAAAGGTTAGAAATAAGGTTTGGCACATAATTTTAAAGAAAAAATTAAAAACAGCAATTAAAACAGAGTTTATGCAGGCTTCGGCTAACCAACTGCTTCGCTTAATCAAAAAGGGTACTGGTCAGTCAGCCGAAGGCTTACCGAGGATTAAAAATGCATTTAAATAAGGAAATACCCCCACTGAATCCAATAAAAATAGTTTTAGATCCAAATTTCAAAAGAGTAAAAAGTCAACTTTCCATTTCAAGAACAAAACCAGATTCTCAGGATTTTGGCCAAAACCTTCATTTTTGAGTAAGGACATATTTAGCCAATGTTAAAGGATATGATTTTTATTGTATCTATTTATACCAAAACATGATTAAACACCAAAAGTCCGGTAGAAAAAGTCTCATAGCCTGGTCTTTAAAAACAATCGTATGAAAAGTCAACATCTTTAGACTTGGCCAAAATTTCCCTTCGTTTTCAGTATAAATTCTGTTCTTCAATTATGAAGTGTTTGAAAAGTATAAAATGCATTATTATGGTTAATTAGCTCAATATTATAATGTTAACAAAACTTGTATATTTTAACCGAAGACTTCACCAATTCCTTATTTTGAAATGAACGGTAATTTATACGCATGATTTGTTTTCAAAGGAATTGGGCTAATAATATAAGAAGTCACTCAAGTTTTTGAGTGTGATTTGACAGTGATTTGGTTTCGTACTATCTTCCAAAGGTTCAAGTACATGCATAAGGCATGATTGTTCATATGAGATGAAAGGATATGACATTTGACAGAAAATATATGACATAACAAACATGATTTGATACGGTATGATATGACATGTATATGTGTGCATGAACGAGTGCTTTATGTGTTTGAACTGTGGGATGTGATTATTTGACCCTTGTACACATTGTAGCTCCTCAGCTGATCAATGAGTTCATGTACTGACTGACTAACTGGCCTTTATTTATTTATTTTTTTTGATAAGTCATGAA
>JAUPMG010046966.1:0-14039 GCA_031762675.1 Pachysandra terminalis | reverse complement strand
TGGTACGGGAGCCCATGCTCCGAGCCCCTAGCCCCTAGCACAACCCTATCCAACCCTTCAAATCCAACAACTCAAATCTTGACCATTGGATCAAGAGGTGGGTTGGAGTTGGTATTCCCTTCCACCAACCCTCTCTCTCTCTCTCTCTCTCTCTCTCTCTCTCTCTCTCCATCCAAGCCACACATCAAAATAGAAAAGACAACCAAATAAATCTTGAACACATATCATAATCATAGGATCCAAGAGATCCTAACCACACATCTAAACTTAAATGGACCATGCTACGGTGTCCAAAGCCTGTAAGGCACAACACATCCGATCACACGGGCAAATTAACCTAATGGTTAATCCAAACAAATGCAAATGTGTACATCAAATGGTTTAGAAATCAAATTATGCACAATCGAAAGATGCACAACCAAAATATGCACAATCAAAAGAGTTCAGGCCGTTACATGAACATTTTTTGTGAAGGTGATAGTGGACTTATTATAGTTTACCCTCTGACCAGAGTCAACACAATACCTCTCTAAGATATCTTTGATTTTCCCAATAGCATCCAGATTAGTTTAGCAAAAATTATACAATCATCAGCAAATAAGAGATGACTAATCTTTGTGCCACTTCTAGATATTCTAACCCCAATACTACTTTGTCTTTTAAGAGCCTATTGCTCTATATTATGAGAAATCACTTCAGCACAAATAATAAATATATATGAAGATAGACTGTCTTTTACCTCGCGATGGAGCAAACAGACTAGTAGATTGTCCATTAATGAGGATAGAAAAGGATATCGTAGTGATGCATTCCATTACTCAATTAATCCGTTTTTCACTAAATCCCAATTTGGCCTTGACAGCCTTAATAAACGGCCATTCCAGCCGATCATAAGCTTTTTCCATATCTAATTTAATACTCATCCAACCACTTTTCCCTCTTTTATTTTTGAAAGTATGAAAGATTTCTTGGGCAATTAGAATGTTATCACCAATCCATCTGTTAGGAGCAAAAGCCCCTTGAAGAGGAGATATAATTTTATTAAGAATAATAGGCTTTGATCTATTAGCTAAAATTTTAGAAATAATTTTATAGCTTACATTGCATAAACTGATGGGTCGAAAATCACTAGTATATTCCTAATTTTGACCTTTTGGGATTAATATTATATATGTGCTATTGATTTCCCTCAATAAATGTCCTTTATAAAAAAATGGTGTACCATATTATAGGTACTCGGTCCAACAATCTTCCAATATTTTTTATAAAAGAAAGCTTGCATGCCATCTGAACCTGGTGCCTTAAGATCTCCCATTTGATCCAAAGCAAGTTTTATCTCAAGGCCAGTGATTGGTTTAATTAGCATTTCATTATCTTCACTTGTAATTAATGGGCTGACATTTTCCATGGTACTAAAATTCATTTCTTTATTTTTAGTTGTAAACATTTTTTTGTATTCATCTTGAGAAGTCTTATGTATTTCTTCTTTGGAATCAACGCATTGGTTTTCCTTATTCTTGATCCTCCATATTCGATTATGACATCTCTGATGAATTGTAGAGGTATGAAAAAAATTTAGTGTTCTTATCTCCTAACTTCAACCAGTCAATTATAGATTTTTGTGCCCAAAATATTTCTTCTTGTTGTGGTAATAAATCATATTCCTTAAGGATCACCTCTTCTTGATCCTTAAGGTTGTCATTTTTTGGTTCTTTAATTCTCTTATCTTGCAGTTCACTTAAGTTTTTCATTACTACTCCTAATTTATCAAAACAAATTCTAAAGTGTTCCCGGTGCCATTTCCTAACCATATTCTTAAAAGTACTACATTTTCTAGCAACTTTATAGCTAGCAAATCCCGGTATGTCAAATTCCCAAGCTTTTTGAATAACATTCTCTAAGTCAGGGTCAGAGCACCACATAGCTTCAAATCTAAAAGGCTTACGAAATGAGATATTTTCATAATTATCAAGCAAAATAGGAGCAGATAAAGGTAAACGTAGAACATTAGCTTCGGGATAGAGTACGCCAATCAGGATTAGCTAAGCACCTATCCAATCTTTAATAAATAGTATTGAAGCTTCTATGTTCATTTGTCCAAGTGTAGGGATTACCTTTGAAGCCCATATCCATCAATCCACATCTGTCAATGCATTCGCGAAACCTATCCATTTGGGAGGAAACCAACATTCGCCCTCCTAACTTTTCGTCCAGGCTTCACAAGGCATTAAAGTCACCTACTACTAGCCACTCAATTTTAATGGACTCGCTCAACTCCTCTAAATGTTCCCATGCTTTCAAACGATTAAGGGGGTACGAATGTACATAAATGACTGTCAAAAACCAATTAGTGCCCTTTACTTTATCGTCAACCATAAAATGCATTAGTTTGTCATCACACGTGATTATGTTGAAACATAACCCCTCTCAGTCTAAAACACTATCCTCCTCCAGCACCATTACAGGCAACAACACAACACATTTTATCAAACCCTAGTGTTTGTTGCCATCTCTTTGCCCTAGTACTATTGCATTTAGTTTCTACAAAAGCTATTACATTCAGTTTACAGTAGATACTTATTATCCTTGTGAACCGGAGTGCCGAGGGGCGACTTGCCCCTCTAATGTTCCGTTCGAGTAACTTCATTAATAGGCAGAAATGTACATTGAACCAACTCTTGGTCAATGTCCAAATCCATTCCTGATGCCAATTCATCAGTTTCCTCATAGTTCTTGTCATCTGAATATAATTCTATCACTTTCCTTTTTGGGGATCTACGACTTACCTCATAAAATGTGGATGTTACATGTGTTAGGGAGGGGGGAATGAGGGTGAAGAAGAGTACTGTTCGATGCGCCTTCCAAACAAACCTCCTCAAAAAAAGTGCTTATATGTATGCGGGGTAAGCCTTGCCACAGCTTGGTTCTCGCCCATCTTGGACTGATCTGGGAACTCCTCCTGTTCTATCTCGTCATAACCAGAATTTTCCTCGTCAAAATCTTCATCATCATCTTCTACGAAAAAACTATCATCTTCTTCCCCTCGGCTTCGCCTTGTGGTCCATGTCATCCCACCTAGGGATCCGTGTTACGGGATCTGGGGCCTGACAGATTGGTATCAGAGCTAGGTTTTTCAACAGTGTAAGTTTATTAAAAGACTAGAGAACTTAGGAACCACATAGAAACCAGAAGTTATTAAAAGATTAGAAATCTAATAATTTTATGTGGAATTGTAGATGGTTGGAAGAAGGGGAAGGTCAGCACCAGGGGAAGCTTCATTCTCTGGGCCTAGAGCGGACACTGATCCACAGTTGTCTGGTATCTACCAGATCTTGGGGGATATCGCTGCGATCCAGCGAGATCAAATGCAGAGGACGGAGCAGAGGCAGACTGTACTGGATCCGCGTGGCTATAGCAGTTCAAGAAGTTAGCACCACCCACCTATGGAGGATTGGGTGAGCCGAGTGGCTCAGGATTGGCTCCTCGACGTGGAGAGGATATTCCGCACTATGGGATGTCCGGATGTTCAGTGTCTATCACTAACCACCTTCATGCTAAAGGGAGAGGCTTACACTGGTGGGATATGGTAGAGCGGAACCTCGCCGTGACCATGACTTGGGAATCTTTCCGAGTGCAGTTCTTGGATATGTACCTGTCGACTAGTTATCGTCGACAGATGGCTCTGGACTTCATGCAGCTGGAGCAGGGTTCTCACACTGTGGCGCAATAAGGCCGCTAAGTTCGAAGAGGGCCTGCAGATAGTAGTGTGATCCATAGTGGTACCTCATAGACTTAAGACGTATGCGAGCGTTCTGGAGTGTGCACGATACGTGGAGAGAGACTTGGACAGGGCTGCAAAGCAGAGGGACAAGCCTAAGTAGAATAAGGACAGTCGCTACCAGCCTTACCAGTAGAGACAGGGCTCTGACCGATGTCGAAGAAATGACAGACCTACCAAGACTCTGCCTGTTGATACAACTATCCCAGTGACTTGGGACGCTCAGCAACAGCCTCTGCAGTCTCAGCAACATCAGTTTTTCCAGCGCGACGGGTGGGTGTGCTACAACTGCGGGAAGCCAGGTCACATAGAGCGGAACTGCCGACTTGCGGCGAGGACTGATGGTAAACAGGCTCCTCCTTAGACAGCACCAAATGGCAGGGCCAATGCCATGGCTAGCACATCATCTGCTCATAGGGACGACCGTGCGTCTAACGCCGTTGTTGAAGGTACACTACATTTATTCCATACCCCTGCACATGTTCTCTTTGATTTTGGAGCATCACACTCTTTTATTTCTAGTAGATTTATGCTATTCTTGGGCCTAGAACCTAGTGTGCTAGAGACTCCATTACATGTGGTTAACCCAGTAGAAGGGATAACTACTCTACACCGGGTATGTCTCGCCTGTGTGGTTAGAGTAGGGGACTCAAACTTGGAGGCTGACCTGATTGTATTAGATATGTTGCATTTCGATGTGATCTTCAGTATGGACTGGCTTGCTGCCTATCATGCAAGAGATGTAGAATTTTGCATAGAATTAATGCCCGACACTTCTCCTATTTCACTTGCGACCAATCGGATGGCTCCGACAGAGTTACGCGAGTTGAAGGAGCAACTAGAAGGATTGAGTTCGCTTCGCTTCATCAGGCCGAGTACTTTTCCGTGGGGTGCACCTGTGCTATTCGTCAAGAAGAATGATGGATCACTTCATCTCTGTGTAGACTATAGGTAGTTGAATTGGGTCACAGTGAAGAACAAATACCCTCTACCCAAGAATGATGATCTGTTCGATCAGTTGAAAGGAGCCCAGTACTTCCCTAAGATAGACTTGAGGTCACGATACCATCAGCTGAGGATTAGAGAGGAAGATATCCACAAGACGGTCTTTCACACTCGATATGGACATTACGAGTTCGTAGTGATGCCATTTGGGTTGACGAATGCGCCGACGGTATTCATGGATCTGATGCACCGTGTATTCAGACCTTATTTGGACCAGTTTGTCATTATCTTTGTTGACGACATCCTGATCTATTCGAGGTCTAGATAGCAGCACGATGAGCACCTCATGACAGTATTGCAGACTTTGTGTGAGCACTAGTTGTGCGCCAAGTTAGAAAAGTGCGACTTCTGGAGGGATGAGGTGAATTTTCTTAGTCGTGTGGTTTCCAGGAGTGGCATCTCCGTGGATTCGTTGAAGGTGGATGTAGTTCTAGGTTGGGAGCGACCGAAGAATGCATCAGAGATCAGGAGCTCCTTCGGTCTGGCGGGTTACTACAGGAAGTTTATAAAGAAGTTTTCCACCATGCAGCACTTTTGACCCGACTGATCAGGAAGGAGGTGAGATTCGACTGGGATGATTAGTGTGAGGCAATGGTTGAATTAAAGAATAGATTGACTTCAGCGCCAATTCTTGTTCAGTGGCCAGAAGATGGAGGTTTATAAAGATGCATCCTTGTACGGATTGGGTGTAGTCCTTATACAGAATAAGAGAGTTGTGGCTTACGCATCGCGACAACTTAAGACTCATGAGCATAATTACCATACGCATGATCTTGAATTGGTTGCAGTAGTCTTTGCCCAGAAGTTATGGCGACGCTATCTGTATGGAGAGGAGTTCGAGTTGTTTTCTGACCATAAAAGTCTGAAATACATCTTCACGCAGAAGGATCTCAACATGCAGCAGAGGAGGTGGATTGAGTTGTTGAACGACTACATTTTGACACTCAACTATCATTATGGGAAGGAAAATGTTGTTGCTGATGCATTGAGCCGTAGACCTCGTGGAGTGCTAGCTCAGCTGATGCACCAGGAGTGGAGTCTATATTGAACCTTAGCAGATCTAAGAATTCGACCAGTGGATCTACATGTATGAAGTATTCTATTTAGTTTAGTTGCAAAGCCCTCTTTGGAGCTTTGTATCGTGGCTAATCAGAGGACAAATCGTGCGTTACAGTTACTAGCTGCAGATGACGAAAAGCCAGAGTGGACTGTACATGCAGATGGACTGCTCAGGTACTAGGGCATATTGTGTGTGCCGGATGATTTGCAGATCAGGAAAGAGATCCTGGAGGAGTCACATAGTTTGCGGTATTCTATACATCTAGGGAGTATGAAGATGTACCATGACCTGAGGGTGAATTTCTGGTGGCCAAGAATGAAGAAGAAGGTAGTGCAGTTTGTAGCGAGATGCCTTATACATCAGCAGGTAAAGGCCGAGCACCAGAGATCAGCTGGACTATTGCAGCCTCTGCCTATATCTGAGTGGAAGTGGAAGCACATTACTATGGACTTCGTAGTGGGTTTTCCGAAGACCCGAGGGACACTGGACTCGATTTGGGTGATAATAGATCAACTCACCAAGTCCGCCCATTTCTTACTAGTTAGGACTTCAGCTACAACAGAGGAGATCGCTAGGCTTTACGTGGGGGAGATAGTGCGACATCGCGGTGTGCTAGTCAGCATAGTCTCAGACCAGGCTTTGCTTTTCACGTCGAGGTTCTGGGAGAGTTTGCAAAAGGCCATGGGTACTCAGTTAGATTTCAGTATGGCCTACTATCCCTAGACAAACAGTCAGACTGAGAGGGTGAATCAGGTATTAGAGAATACGCTGCGAGCTTGTGTGATAGATTTCGGTGGTAGTTGGGGAGAACATTTACCTCTGGTAGAATTCTCTTACAACAATAGCTATCACTCGAGTATTGGTATGGCTCCTTTGAGGCACTGTATGGGAGGCCATACCGTTCACCTGTCTGTTGGGCAGAAGTCGGGGAGAGCAGTATCCTTGGACCAGAGCTCGTCCAGGAGACCACTGATAAGGTGAAGCTAATCAAGGAGAGGTTGAAAATGGCCCAGAGTAGACAGAAGAGCAACGCTGATCGGAGGAGGAGAGACCTTGAGTTTGTTGTTGCAGATCATGTCTTCCTCAAGGTGTCTCCGATGAAGGGGGTTATGAGTTTCGGGCGTAAAGGGAAGCTTTCTCCGAGGTATGTTGGACCATTCCAAGTACTTGAGCGTATCGAATGTGTGGCGTATAGAGTAGCTCTACCTGTGCAGCTTTCGGCTATACACAATGTGTTCCATGTGTCACTGTTGCGGAAGTAGGAGCCTGATTTGTCACATGTTGTGGATTGGATTCAGTTGTAGTTACGTGAGGACGTGTCCTACGTAGAGCATCCTATGCATGTACTGGACTGGAAGGAACAAGTCTGAGAACCAAGACCATTCATTTGGTGAAGATTCAGTAGAGTCATCATGACAAATCTGAAGCTTCATGGGAGCTGGAATCCGAAATTCAGGAACTCTATCCTCAACTGCTCGCGAACTAAGGTGCGTAATTTCGGGGACAAAATTCTTTTTAAGGAGGGTAGGTCGTAGTGACCTAAACTCATTGAAAGAATTTCCCTCTTTATTTAATTACTTATTTGAATTGCTATTGTTATGTGCTTATATAGTTTATTAAATTAATGTGATGATGCGGGTAATTATAACATAATATTTAATTTGGGGTCATGTTGTAATTTAGTTTGCAAAGGGGCAAACTAATGCAATTTACAAAAGAATCAGACCACTAACGCATAGATGATGTGGCATTTTTGACTTGGTCTTGGTGAGGTGGCAAAGATTGAGGGGTGCATGGGAGGGAAGTTAGGGAGACAGCTCCCTACACCTCAAACCTCCCATACGTGGGTTCTCCCATCATTCGTGTGTTTGGAGAATTTGAAGAAGGACTGAGAATTTGAGAGAGAAATTGAGAGTGAGAAGGAAGAGTCTATATCTAATATTGTTGCAATGAAGAAGAAGAGAGGAAAGAAGAGAAGAAGAGGAGAAGTAAGTGAGTAAAGAGTATTATATTTCGTTAACTTCTACTCTAATTTGAATCCATGTAAGTAGCTTATCCGGTTTAATCTACATTAGAGTATGTGATGTTATTTGAAGTTTTAGACTGAATTCTGCTTTTGTGGTTTTCATTGTTAAATTACTATTTCCAGAAATTCATGGTTGATATCCATGAGATTTTGTGTTTCACAAACAATTGTTTAATAATGCCATGACATGATTTCTAATTCATTCAAGTTAGAAGTGATTCAATTCATGAGATTTTTGGAATGATTATAATTGTGAAACTTCTTCTATAATGTTTATGATTCTTTTGTGAGAAAGCATTGATGGTTAGAAACCCAGAAAACAGAGCGTTCGGCTTCGTCGGTAGTTCGTCGGTCCGCCGACCAATCCAACAACAGGGATTTAGAGAGATATAGTGGATCCGCCGGCAGGTCATCGGTCCGCGACCAACCCGCCGACAAGAACTTAAGGTGAAATGAGGGATTTAGTCAGTAGGTGATTGGTCTGCCCACCAATCCACCGACAGGGATGTTGTATTTCAGACTTTGATTCGTTGGCAGGTGCTCGGTCCGCCGACCAACCTGTCGACAGTGACCGAGATTGACCTAATGAACTTCGTCGGAAGGTGATCAGTCCGCCGACCAACCCACCGACAAAGACCTATTTTGGGACAATGTGAGGGTTTGGATGCCAATTGGTTCGGGCTTAATTGTGCTTCATGTTGGGATGAAGTGAGGTATAAGGTTGCGTACCTAAGATGACTGAAACATACTTGTTTCCCTTAGCATGTGCTAACCAATTGGACACACTCCTCTATTGGTCTCCACTTAGGGAATGAGATGATGAACCCTAATTATGATTAAACTGTGTCTTGCATCATAGGGATATGTAGAATGGGTACCAGTGGATTATTCACGTGTATGGGCGCGTGAATAGTTGCTAAGGGGATCTATCATCCGTATCCCATAGGGGAGTGCATTCATACTATGTTCATGTGAAATGTTAAGTGTGCCCGGTAGGTGGGAAATCAGAGGTTGCCTAGTCCTATAGGTTGAAAGGCCTACGAAATAAGTTATGGATCATAGTTGAATCATAAGGTCCGTTGGACCTTGAGTATCGTACACTCATGAAATCAGAACATGGTGGCCTTCGTACCATGAGTTAGCCCTCGGAACAAAGAGAGGGGCTACCGATTGTTCCTGGTGACTTCGGTCCCGAATTGGTGTTTACTACTGAAGTTGCAATGAGGGACACTTAATTTATCATGTAAACATGGGCATAACTCCACAGTACACTGCATTTCTTGTTTGAGCATACATTAGTTCATTTGTTTGTTCATATTCATGTCAAAGCATTTGTTACTTATTCCTGTTTGTTATTATTGTTTTATCACTGGATTTTAGTCATATATGATGATGTGGACGATGACTAGATCATGCTTATTGAGTATTCTAAACTCAAGCAACCTTTATGTTGCAGGTCGATTTTGTGGATGGCACGGATCATGAGGCATGACCTTCGAGATCAATTTCTGGACCGTGGATTGCCATATCAAATCCAAGATATAAGAGATGGAAATAAAAACTGATTTTATTCATCACCACAGAGTTGCCGAAGAAATACAATAAATTCAAAAATTAAATAGATAAGTCAAACGGCTTCAGCAGAGCTTTACATAGAAAATTGAAATA
Source organism: Pachysandra terminalis (assembly GCA_031762675.1). Classification (NCBI taxonomy): domain Eukaryota; kingdom Viridiplantae; phylum Streptophyta; class Magnoliopsida; order Buxales; family Buxaceae; genus Pachysandra; species Pachysandra terminalis. The sequence goes on along the minus strand of JAUPMG010046966.1, from coordinate 4,502 downwards.
CAATTATCCCAACTAAATCTTTTAGAACTGAAATAATAAATAAAACAACGCGAAGAGTATACGTCCATCAACTCACAATCGACTTGTAACATAAAGGTTGTGTGAGTTTGGAATACTCAATAAGCATGATCCAGTCACCATCCACATCATCATATATGTCTAAAATCCAGTGGCAAAACAATAATAACAAACAGGAATAAGTAACAAATTCTATGACATGAATATGATGCGAAAATGAACAAACAGATGAACTAATGTATGCTGAAACAAGAAATGCAATCTAATGTGGAGTTATGCCTATGTTTACATGATATATTAAGTGTCCCTCATTGCAGCTTCAGTAGTAAACACCAATTCGGGACCGAAGTCACCAGGAACAACCGGTAGCCCCTCTCTTCGTTCCGGGTGCTAACCCATGGTACGAAAGCCACCATGTTCTGATTTCATGAGTGTACGATACTCAAGGTCCAGCAGACCTTATGAATCAACTATGGTTTATAACTTATTTTGTAGGCCTTTCAACCTACAGGACTATGCAACCTCTTATTTCCCACCTACCGGGCACACTTAACATTTCACATGAACATAGTATGAATGCATTCCCTTATGGGATACGGATGATAGATCCCCTTAGAAGCTATTCACGCACTCATACATGTGAATAATCTACTGGAACCCATCATACACACCCCTATGATGCAAGACACAGTTTAATCATGATTAGGGTTCATCATCTCATTCCCTAAGTGTAGACCAATTGTGGAGTGTGTCCAATTGGTTAGCATATGCTAAGGGCAACAAGTATGTTTCAGTCATTTTAGGTATGCAACCCAAGACCTCACTTGATCCCAACACGAAGCACAATTAAGCCCGAGCCAATTGACATCCAAACCCTCACATTGTCCCAAAATAGGTCTCTGTCGGCAATTAGTCGACAGACTGATCACCTGCTGACAAAGTTCATTAGGTCAATCTCGGTCACTGTCGGAGGGTTGGTCGACGGACCGAGCACCTGTTGACGAATCTAAGTTTGAAATACAACAACCTTGTCGGTGGATTGGTTGGCGGACCGACTAATCATTGACGAGTCCTGTCGGCGAGTTAGTTGGTGGACCGACCACATACCGATGCAATTCATTATATACTTCTAAGTCCCTGTCGGTGGATTGGTGGACAGACCGATCACCTACTGACTAAATCCCTCATTTCACCTTAAGTTCTTGTCGGCGGGTTGGTCGGCGGACTGAAGACCTGCTGACGAATCCACTATATCTCTCTAAATCCCTGTTGTTGGATTGGTCGGCGGACCGAAGACCTACCGACGAAGACGAACGCTCTGTTTTCTGGGTTTCTAACCATCAATGTTGTCTCACAAAAGAATCATAAACAATATAGACGAAGTTTCACAATTATAATCATTCCAAAAATCTCATGAATTAAATCACTTCTAACTTGAATGAATTAGAAATCATGTCATGGCATTATTAAACAATTGTTTGTGAAACACAAAATCTCATGGATATCAAGCATGAATTTCTGGAAATAGTAATTTAACTATGAAAACCGCAGAAGCAGAATTCAGTCTAAAACTTCAAATAACATCATATACTCTAATGTAGATTAAACCGGATAAGCTACTTACATGAATTCAAATTAGAGTAGAAGTTAACGAAATATAATACTCTTTTCTCGCTTACTTCTTCTCTTCTTCTCTTCTTTCCTCTCTTCTTCTTCACTACAACAATACTAGAAATAGAGTCTTCCTTCTCACTCTCAATTTCTCTCTCAAATTCTCAGTCCTTCTTCAAATTCTCCAAACACAAGGATTATGGGAGAACCCACGTATGGGAGGTTAGAGGAGTAGGGAGCTGTCTCCCTAACTTCCCTCCCATGCACCCCTCAATCTTTGCCACCTCACCAAGACCAAATCAAAAATGCCACATCATCTAGACTGTTTCAAATGCACTTAGGTGCGTTAGAGAATGGTCTGGTTCTTTTGTAAATTGCATTAGTTTGCCCCTTTGCAAACTAAATTACAACATGACCCCAAATTAAATATTATGTTATAATTACCCGCATCATCACATTAATTTAATAAACTATTTAAGCACATAACAATAGCAATTCAAATAAGTAATTAAATAAAGAGGGAAATCCTTTCAATGAGTTTAGCTCACTACGACCTACCCTCCTTAAAAAGAATTTTGTCCCCGAAATTACGCACCTCAGTTCATGAGCAGTTGAGGATAGCATTCTCGAATTTCGGATTCTAGCTCCCATGAAGCTTCAGATTTGTCATGATGACTCTACTGAATCTTCACCAAAGGAATGGTCTTGGTTCTCAAGACTTGTTCCTTCCAGTCCAGTACATGCATAGGATGCTCTACGTAGGACACATCCTCACGTAACTACAATTGAATCCAATCCACAACATGTGACAAATTGGGCTCCTACTTCCGCAACAGTGACACATGGAACACATTGTGTATAGCCGAAAGCTGCACAGGTAGAGCTACTCTATACGCCACACATTCGATACGCTCAAGTACTTGGAATGGTCCAACATACCTCGGAGAAAGCTTCCCTTTACGCCCGAAACTCATAACCCCCTTCATCGGAGACACCTTGAGGAAGACATGATCTGCAACAACAAACTCAAGGTCTCTCCTCCTCCGATCAGCGAAGCTTTTCTGTCTACTCTGGGCCATTTTCAACCTCTCCTTGATCAGCTTCACCTTATTAGTGGTCTCTTGGACGAGCTCCGGTCCAAGGATATTGCTCTCCCCGATTTCTACCCAACAGATCGGTGAACGGCATGTTCTCCCGTACAGTGCGTCGAAAGGAGCCATACTAATACTGGAGTGATAGTTGTTGTTGTAAGAGAATTCTACCAGAGGTAAATATTCTCCCATACTACCACTGAAGTCCATCACACAAGCTCGCAGCATATTCTCTAATACCTGATTCACCCTCTCAGTCTGATCGTTTGTCTGGGGATGGTAGACCGTACTGAAATGTAACTGAGTACCCATGGCCTTCTGTAAACTCTCCCAGAACCTCAACGTGAAAAGTGAACCCCGGTCTGAGACTTGGCTGACTGGCACAACGTGAAGTCGCACTATCTCCCGCATGTATAGCCTAACGATCTCCTCTGCTATAGCTGAAGAACTAACTGGTAAGAAATGGGAGGACTTGGTGAGTCGATCTACTATCACCCAAATCGATTCTAGTGTCCCCCGGGTCTTCGGCAAACCCATTACGAAGTCCATAGTAATGTGCTCCTACTTCCACTCAGATATAGGCAGAGGCTGCAATAATCTATCTGATCTCTGGTGCTCGGCCTTTACTTGCTGACATGTGAGGCATCTCGCTACAAACTGTGCTATCTCCATCTTCATTCCCGGCCACCAGAAATTTACCCTCAGGTCACAGTACATCTTTGTACTCCCTGGATGTATAGAATACCGCAAACTATGTGACTCCTCCAGGATCTCTCTCCTGATCTACTGATCATCCGACACACACAGTCACCCTGGTACCTGATCAATCCATCTGCGTGTACAATCCACTTTGGCTTTCTGTCATCTGCAGCTAGCAACTGTAACTCATGATCTGTCCTTTGACTAGCCACAATACGAAGTTCCAAAGAAGGCTTGGCAACCAAACTAAACAGAATACTCCCTCCGTGTCGATGTACTGGTTAAACTCTCAGATCTGGTTTGATACAGACTCCACTCCTTGTGCATCAGCTGAGCTAGCACTCCATGAGGTCTATGGCTCAATGCATCAGCATCAACATTTGCCTTCCCATAATGATAGTTGAGTGTCGAAATATAGTCATTCAAGAACTTAATCCACCTCCTTTGGCGCATGTTGAGGTCATTCTGCGTGAAGATGTATTTCATACTTTTATGGTCTGAAAACAACTCGAACTCCTTTCCATACAGATAGTGTCGCCATAACTTTAGGGCAAATACTACTGCGGCCAACTCAAGATCATGCGTAGGGTAATTACGCTCATGAGTCTTAAGTTATCGCGATGCGTAAGCCACAACTCTCCTATTCAACATAAGGATTGCACCCAATCTCTACAAGGATGCATCTGTATAAACCTCCATTTTCTAGCCACTGATTGGTATGACTTGAACTGGTGCTGAAGTCAATCTCTTCTTTAACTCCTCAAATGCTGCCTCACACTGGTCGTCTCAGTTGAATCTCACCTCCTTCCTGGTCAGTCGGGTCAAAGGTGTTGTGATAAGCATTATTTTATGTCGTTGGATTTACGCTTATTCAAAAACCTCTCCCTTTTTACTATACTAGCAAGTATAGAGGAGTAGGGTATCGAATCCATGAGGATTGTCGTTATATTCTCAGCTACATATTATTTATTAAACATTAGATTAATAGGGCTTGATAGTTCATGCGTAGGGAAGATGAGTTATTCTACAAATTAGTTGTTAGGTAGATAATTCATGCCAACCGAAGATGGATTACACTTGTCC
>JAUPMG010046955.1:0-10654 GCA_031762675.1 Pachysandra terminalis | reverse complement strand
AATGTTGGACGTATAGATCTCTTATAGATCTATCATGCTTGATCAGTTAAATTTCCATCAACTAGTAACACCCCAATTATCAATTCATCATGGAGATGGAGCAACAGTGTTTGTTTCCCAGGAAATAATGACTGTCAGCTGCAAAATCAGTACATAACTACCACCCTAAAGTAGCAAGTTTGAAGATTATATAAAAAGTAATGTTCCGAGCCTCAAACTATTGCAAAAAATAAACAGATCTATTTAATGAGCTTTGTAAAAATTTAAAGTATACTTAGTTTCTAGATTTCAAATATCTATATAGCAGTTATAGTGTTTAGATGGCCCTTTCTCAATGGCTTCTCTCCTTGAATACTAAAATCACTGCAACTTGGGACTTAAAATAAATATAAACATATGAAACAAATACATTGTTAACCATTCAATTTCTGTCCTAAATCTTCTCTCCTTAAATAACCAATTACCAATTTTCTACGAAAATTACATTATCAATCTAAAAAATTTCAAAAACTAGATCCCTTGAATCAATGTTTCAGTTTGGAATTCAAACTTGTTAAAGAGCTTTCTAATGATATCCATTTGCTATATTCTTAGCTAGCAATTAATATTTAAAAATTTAGTTTTCTAACAAAGAATGAACCCATCTTGCTAGATTTTAGACAGGTTAGGGTTGAAATTCTCAACCCATGAGAAATTTCAGGCTGTGAATTTTTGACCAGTTAATAAAAAGAGTTGATTCCAGACTGGGTTTGGCAATGATCTTCCTTTATTTTGACTTTTCTATCAACAAATATAACAACAGGATTCCAGTCAACTAAAGAAAATTCTAGACATGCTTTGCCACAAACCACCCAGTAACACCTCCGGCAATCTGGCACATTGCAAGAGTACTTCCTTGAGTGGACTTTCAAACTACCACTTGACAATCTGAAAAAAGTCCAGTTTTGGTAGCAGCATTAGGAGGAGGAGAAGATGGGACGAAAGGTTTTACAGGTAACTCCTTCGAACACTGACCTTCCTTCTTAGGAGCCTATAAAGGCCCAATCAAGACCAGCAGCTTTGCTAAAGAAAAACTTCCATCTAGACTTGCAACTTTATCAACCACCTCGAAAACGTTACGCTATCTAACAAAGAAATTTCTGCTTTTAAATCTAAGGTAGTGCCAGTCATTTAACAATCACTTTTCAAACCCTGGGTTGAGAAACAAACTCCTTTCCCAAGCTTTGTCTGGGATTGTTAGTTGAGGTGCCAAGGCATTTAACCTCGAAAAAGGCACACTGAAGAGCTGGGCCATTGATTGAGGTCTGGATCCCAGACAGGTCTGGGCCTATGAGAAACAGACTGATACGTGCCCTTGGAACTAGCCGTGTGTTATTGGGCCTAGAATTTGATAAACCACCACTGGAATCTACTCTAGACTTCTCCAGAATAAATCAAACTTTGAACCTAACACTAACTTTGTTGACCAATCAGGTTCAACCCTTGTTCAATGGTCAACCTCTGATGATTGACCAGAAAACTGTAAAGTGAAATTCAGCAGTAAGATCTTCCTCAAAAAAAAAAAACCTACTAAGATTGGGTCCTAATCAAACTTTAGTAATGGTCAATCACATTGGAACAGTTTGCAGATTCTGCCACAGACCATTTGAATGATGGTTGGAACTTCTGTTATGGCCTCTCTACATGTCGATTTTCAGATGGTTTAATGGATGGAACTTCTCTTATGGTCAACCAACTAGGAACTATTCAGAGATTCTGCCACAGACCTTTTAACTGATTCTATGAACTCCAGTTGCTTCTTATTCTTCTTCAGTCAACTCAATCGTGCACCATGGAACATTTGACCTTACTCAATTTGATTTCCATCACAACTGCATGATAACATATGTATGCTCACATTCAAATTAAAAAACGTCACATATTTATTTGCAAATAAAATGCTTATATTGGTGCATTTTACACATCCATGCTTTGCATGGGGTATAGACTAGTTTGTGTATATAGAAATCCTTCAAAAGTTCAAACAGTTCAAAGACTTCAAAAGTTTCTAATTAATGGTTAGTGCCCACAAGACATCAAAAGATCTCGCAAGAGCAGAGGATCTGATACGAAGAGATCAAGGATTAGATTCACGACATAAAGCAAACTTAATTTCCTAAATGCTTCCAAAAATATTTGGATAAAGAACAAATATGTGAATCGTTATATCTACTAGAATGGCAAAAAAGATAAAATAACCGTTCACCAAGAAATGGAATGCATAGACTAGACAACCTTGACATCCGTTCCTCCCGTTGGCATGAACTCCTCATATATGTAAGAACCTTCACGTCTCACTCTTCTAACCTCAGGATGGAACTCACTTGACCGATTACCAACCTGGAAATCACAACATTTTGTGAACTCACACCTTTCATCCTAAGTAAAACAACAATATCATGGTTACATGCATAATCAGGCAAATGATCTTAAATGAGAACGTAATACAAGTCAGTATTGCCAAATTTTCTTTTCAAAAATACAAACAGGAGAACGTAATCTAAGTACTATTAAAAGCAAGCAAAAGCTATTTTTAAGTACTTTTTTGGTCAATTTTTTATTTTACTAAAACTACCCCTACTTTATTCTATTCTAAGAATTTACTTCTTAGAGTCCTATTAAAACTGCGTCTCTCACAAACAAAAAGATTCACAAATGTAGTAAAAGTAGTTAGGATGTTTAAGGTAAGCTTAAAACAAAAAGATAAGTTTTATTAAAACTAATTAGTTATACTTTTAAAAATCCTTTTCTTTTCTTTTTCTTTTTCTCTTTTGGTAAAAATCCTTTTCTTAGTATAACTAATAATATAACAAATTTTAGTTTAGACAAATATACATGTAAAGATAAGTTAAATTAAACAATGAGATTAAATTCAAACGAGCCTATCCTCTAATTAGATAAGGTTAAAATGTGTATCTATATAAGATTAAAATAAGTTTATATTTAGTTGAATATTTACAAGATAAATATGTGTGTGATTATTATTATAGAAGCATTGAGTGTAAAAATAATATTAATAAATTATTTATAATATATAAATAATTACTACTTAAATATGTAAAAAGAAAGCAATTTTTAACCTTACCTAAATATTATTTATAAGCTTAAACAAATTATTACAAATATTTATAATTTATAATTAAGAAAACCTTAAAAATTGCTTTCTCTTTCAGTAGCAAGTATGAATATCTTTACATATTGTAAATAATTATTTATAAAAATTATGGATTTTTTTGGTCCTTTTTCATAACTAAATACCCAGTCAGAATTCTATTAGATCTCTATTTTTTATATGTATTAAACATCTCCAAAATACAGCTATACTATAAAAAAATCCTATTTTAATAAAATAAGTTTTTATTTAATTTAATAATAAAATAAAAGGATAGCCTCTAAAAATATGTATTTATATAAGAATAAATAAGTTTATATTGTAATTAATAATATAAAAGCACGAGTGTGGAAATAATATTTATTTATAATATATAAATAATTACTACTTAAATATGTAAAGAGAAAGCAATTTTTAACCTTATCTAAATATTATTTATAAGCTTAAAAAGGTTATTAAAAAATATTTATAATTTATAATTAAGAAAACCTTAAAATTGCTTTCTCTTTTAGTACCAAGTATGAATATCTTTACATATTATAAATAATTATTTATAAAAATTATTCATTTTTTTGGTCAAAAATAGAAAAAAAAATAATATTCAAAATAAGAGAGAACTCACAGGCGAAAAGCGTACCTCTCACCACAGACAAGATCCATTTGGACTCTCATGAATATATCCTATCAACATAATCTGAAACCCAAATTTCCATTAAGACGACTATATATAAAATACCAATGATATTATTTATTTATTTTTAAAAAGAGATATAGTCAAGTTAATATGTTTTAATTTATCTCCAATTAAACATAATATTATGTTTTTATTAACTAATATCCTAAGGTATAATTTCTTAAATTATTAATTACATAAAGTTAACTTATCCTATGATCGTTAGGATAAGGGTATTTTATAACTAATTAGAATTCATGGGATTTATGATTAGTTAGAATGTTAATTTTTATAATAGATTAAAATATCAATTTATATAATTAGTTAGAATCTTGATCTTTATAATTAAATAAATATTAATTTTTATAATTAGTTAGAATCTTAATTTTTATTAGTTAAATTCTTTAAATCCATTAGGTTGTCTCTTTATTAGTTAGATTCTTTAATTAGGAGTTTGACTATAAGAATATTAGATAGGTATAATAGGATTCTGAAAGGATAATTTAATATGTCACACTAAGAGACCATTATATACTAATATTTAGTAATTAACTGAATAGTATTATTTTTTGGGGGGAATATATAGCATTATTCGATTAGATGATTACAAAAACTAAGAATCAAATTAATAAAAAATTCAGAAAATCAAGAAATCGAGAATTTAATTATTAACTAATAAGGGAATTCAAGAATTTAATTATAAAAATCAATTTTTAATTAATTATAAGAATGCTATTCCAAACTTTTAATTTTAGGTTAATATTATGATAATCTTTACAAGATAAATTTAAGATTCTAATTAATTAATAATTTTTTCTTTATATAACTAATAATATAATAAAGTTTATTAAAAATTAGATAACGAACTTGCCACATCCTAGGCTGTCATGTGTTAATATATTTTTTATTTATATATTAAAATTATTTATAAATATAGGTGTTAATATGCATGTTAATATATTTATTAATATTTCAATTTATGAAGTTAATTTTATTGAATTACATATTGTTAAATATAAAAGTTACTAAGATGATAATATACAAATTATTAGATATTTTCTTATATCATTACTTTAATTGTAACATATATTATAAGATAAACCTTCACATGCAACACGTGCACTTTTGCTTGTAGAATTATATGTACAAACTAGCCAAGGCAAGTCGATGATTTCCCAAGCTCAGCTCAAGCTCATGCTATTAAGCTTACACTCACACTGAGCCCAAGCTCATGATATGATAGCTAGATGCTCATATAAGCTTATATAGCAGGGCCTGGGATAAGGATCAGCTTCTCTTAACTAAACCTGAAGGATAAATTAATGTTAGTGTTAGCTCATTATCTAATATTATTTATTGCCAAAAACTAAAAAACCTCAAAAACTATCACCTGCAAAAGAGAAGTTTGAAGAAGCCTAGCACCTGCACTTCTATGATACCCTAAGTCCATAACCAGAAAGATAACACTGTCTGCCAATCATCCAGTCATTACTGGATGTTTGATAATTCTTCCCTTAAAAGCCTCAAATTAATGGAAAGCATATGAGCATAAAGCAACCTTAATTTTTTTCAGGTAAAAATATGAAGTTTATTCTTTCAACACTTGCTCGAATTGCAACTCTTCATAGAGATCGGAAAGGAGGAGGTTAACATAAAAGATACACTCAATGACAAAAAAATGAAAATAATCTACAATATAACAGACATCAAATAAAATGAAAAAAAACAAATATAAGCCAGTTTCACAATGTTTTCAAAGAGGCAAAAAACATTAGGATTGTTTACAGATCTAAAAAATTTCGACAAAACTTTGGGAATTTTCTCGGGACATTTTCCTATTTAGAACAGAATCAACAAAGGCTTCATATGTTGAAGCAAGACTTTGCAAAATTTTGACAATTTTTTGGGAAATTTCATTGCGATTTCGACCAAACCCGTATATTCCCAATGAACACCCTCTTTCAGTTAGTTTTGAATTGTTAACTTCACTAGAGAGGTTAATTTTTGGAGCTATCTCACACTCTGAAATAGGGAAGGAAGAAGAATGACCAATTCCAGTCAGCAGCATCCAAAGCAGCGCTTGCTAAGAGTTGCCACTAGTTCAATATGCCTCAAATTCCCATTTGACCAAGGATTCTTGTAAGCATTTTCTCTCTCAGATATCACTCTCCATAAAGCAATCTCTCCCCTAGAATGCCAGTAGGAGCAGAGGATATATCATATAAGCTGCTGATCCCTGAAATCAAAGTGCGAGAGAGGTTTGGATCTGGTTCAACTTGCTGAACCTCTGGAGGAGAGTTGAAGGACATGCTGGAGGTGGTCTTTCACAAATAAAACTACTTGTCTGTTCCCATAGGACAAGAACCACTATTTTTTTTTTTTCGGTCGTAGGTATATCTATGGTCCTTGTCCAATGACTCGATCATTTACCAACAAGAAATTTCATAGTAAACAAGCCCTTTTATGATGCAGGAGGATTGAGGCCTAATTTGGGCGGGCCGTAGCTTTTGGGTCTTTGAGATCTATAAGGACATTGATGTATTTTTCTTTTTTCATGGCTTTAGTTCAGTTCTACAGCCATGGAAATTGTATGTTTTCTACTCCTCTATTCTCTTTAAATATATCTCATCATTTATCAAAAAAATAATAATAATAGAATCCTTACCTAAACAATTTAGCTGCACTTATAGACAAACAGAATGTCATGACATTTCAATAAAAGACTACATAAAAATAACCAATTTCTTACAAAAGCTCACCTTCCTAAACAATTCCTTCATACCCCCACCTGCAGAATTGGGATAGTAAATCATTATACTATGATTGTCCCCTGCACAATAACAAGTAAAAGTTATATTTCTGTTTTCATACTGAAAGAACAAATATTGAGGGATGATTTTGATGTCAAAAGTAGTATGCATTGTCTTAACGAAATGTGTAATACTGGAAAATATAAGATAATATTTTCAAGGTGTCTAAACCGTAACAGCTGGATACATAAGTAAAAGCTATCAGTCTAGCACTGCTCTGCTGTTTTCTTTTTTTAGTGTATTGAGTTGAGGAAGGGAAACAAGAATTACATAAAGCAGGAATTAGAGAACCCAAAGGATAATAAAATATTAAATACAACAATATCACCTAGAAGGGATAGGAAGCTGGAAGCTGGAAGCCTGGAAGAACCAAGCACTAGAGAGAAGAGATTCCATCCGATGGCAGATGCTTTTCAACAATTGAAGCTTGACAGTATTATTTTACACATCAATGATGAAAATATCAAATGAATGACTCAAAGCAAAACCTTGTCATTGACCCATGCCACTGACCGATTTGGATCACAAGAGTAAAACTAACAAAGGGGGATTCAGCGGTTGTTATTTCTTGGATGAGGGAGAGGACTTGTAGCTCGTGGAAACTATCCCATTTATTTTTGTTAGCACTTTCTCTTGGAAAGGGTTTAAACCTAGACTTTGTTCATGTTCTTAGAAGTGCCAATGGGCTAGCGGATCGGTTGGCTAGAGAAGGGGCCGTTACTGAGCTATTCTTTAGTGGGGCAGTACCGAGTAATCTTATGTTGGAGGCGTGTTAGAGTTTTCCTCGTTCGAGGACCTGTTTATTTTTTCTTTTTTGCTTATTTGTCATTTTTTCTACTTTTGGTTGTTTGACCACTTCGTTGTGGCTTAATAGCTATGTACGTTCTTCTCTCTATTTATAATATCTTCATTATTCATCAAAAAAAATATCTATAAAATAAAAACTGCAGTAAGAATGCATTCCAAAAACTCCTTTTTCACCTGAGGTCTAAAAGAACATCAAAATAACATTGCAATAATGTCTCATGCCATGCATGGTTCGACTTGAGAATCTGATGACCAAATGCTGTGGTCCATTTTACTGACGGTGTCATATCCATATAATAAGATACAAAAGAAAAACTTTTCATATAAGAATACATATCAAGAACTTACTTCCCTTAATAACAAGGAAAAATTAACCAACTAATTGAAACTATATTGATAAAAATATAAGATGGAACTCACCATTAACAGGTTTCTCCACAAAAGGCTTCCAAAAGCGATTCCCATGAACTTCAACAAAATCTTCTTCCTCAACAAAATAATCCAGCTCTTGGTAAGGGAATTCCCTATTTACAAGAGCATATCTTGGAACAGAGATCCCACACATTTCAAGATGCTAGATGCCAAAACGATATGTGTTAATCTCTGTTACTGATATTTAAGTATGATGAAAGCAATAAATCAGATAAGATAAGATAATATTGTTACATTTGAATCGAGTTCATGCTTCATTTACGAAGAACTCACATGGCTACATTTAATGTTTATATATACTATACAATAACAGAAACACAACAACAATTATGCTTCTCACAAGATAGCGGATTTGTCAGTCTACTTCAATAAGCGGGACCAAAATGCATCTCAGTTTTGCCATGGTATCATTCAGGATTTTGTTTTTCCAGTCCCTCCTCTCTGAAATTATTGAACACTATTTTCTGACCACGGTCGAGCAGTGGACTGGAATTCCATTATTTCTCAATCCACAGTTAGCAATGATTGCACTGTGCACAGATGGACTTCAATCTCACTTCAGCATATATTATCTATGATAAGTTTGATAACAAAAATACTTGCACCCTTCAGATCATAAGTTCGAAATCAATTTTATTTAGTAAATGCCTATGGCCATGGGCCAAATTTTACCTGTAGTAACAAATTTAAAAATAATAATAACAATTGGAGACTGCAGTCAAAGAATAACCTCAACTGCAATGATACATCTCAACAAATTTTACATGTTGGACATAAAATAAAAGGAAAAAAAGTTACTTTTATTAAATATGTGATTTAAAGTTTGACATATAATTGGAGATGAACTTGGGCCAAATTTATATATTTAGGTTTGGGTTTCTTGAGGATCACTTGTTAAGATTCTGTTCCCTAGAAAATCATGTTCTATAATAAAAATGCTTCAATTACTGTTGAATCAGATATTTAACGGTAAATATATCAATAACTATCTAGAAGAATATGATACAGCACCCATGAAAATAATCTAGGGAATTTTGAGAAAGAAAAGAGTACCAAGGTATCATCGCGGACATGTATGGAGACGGTCAACTAGTGAGAGAATAACTGATGGTGAGATCAATAAGTTTCCAATAATAATAGGTTCACACCAAGGGCCAACTATTACCACTTACAGCTTTGTAGGTGACAGCTTTATGTATGCTATTGCAAACGATGTAGTATCAGGACCAACCAAGAGGTGTAGATCTAAAACTAGAATTGTGGACGGAAAACTATAAAAAAGATTCAATTTAAGTCGAAATAAGACCAAGTACATGGTTGTTAAAACGCCTAGGCAAAGCTAAGTGACAGACCTTCCTGTAGCAAAGATGATTGCCTAGGGGATTGGGTGGTTGCTCAAGCAACATGCTGTAGAGCAATTCGTTTTACATTATTCTGAAGTACTATATAGCAAGTTGAACGACCACACATGCAATACTTTTCTTAAAGAATGATAAATGTAACATATTTCCTACCAACATAGCCTAACAAGCAACTCCATATTAGATGTGAGGAACTTAGAATGAAATTAACTCCAATAAACCATGAAGTGAAAGAATTATAAAACTGATTTGATACGTGAATCTTAGAACAGCTACCAAGTATTCAAGGTCACTTTCATGATACTGATATATAAAGTGAATACTTGTGATTGTAGTGCTTAACTACTTGCAAGTCAAAGGAACTTATTGATTAACTACAATACATCATATTGAAAATATAAGTAGAACATATAAAATTAAAAAAACAAAATCCAATCGGCTGGCTTGTCATCCAATGAATAGGGCTAGACGAGTGAATCTAGCCATAAAGACTTAATTGTTGCTTGCGTATCAAACCCGATCTTGTGGAAAAGCTGGAGGAGTTTAATGACAGAGTCAAGCTAGTCGCAGATGGAATCTGCTGCATAGGGCATAGAAAGCTTGTCAATGAGGCTCATTCTTGCCGGACATAAGTATGAACGTACAGCAGTGAGAGATTAAATTAGGGAAAAGAAGGCAGGAGTACTTATAAACGAAAAAAGACAAAGTCAATAATAGACTACGGAGTGTGGACAAGAGGGAAAGGAGAGAGATACAAAGAGTAGGAAAATGGTATGGATATTATAGTAAGAGGGAGGGGGGAGCGGGAGTAAGCTTTCTGTAAAATAAAAAATTAAAAAATTCTAGAACTCTAAGCAACAGTGATCAATGTTAGGACCATGATTAGAGGGGGGCACCTTACCTGGTTGGCTAGGTGCCCCCTCCTTCCTCTTCTAGTCAAATGGAACCTTAATGGATATATATATGTAACAAATGGTTGAATTAGTAGCTATTAGTTAGTAATAACTTATTATATAATTAGATAATAATTTCTTATAAACAGATTAATAAATTACTGCTTTGTTAACATAAGCTCTAAAGATTAAAAAAAAAAAGAAGAAGAAGAAAAATAAGTCAAAATTACGCAATTAATTAGGCAAGGTAGCTTCCTAGCCTAAAATCATGTGAGCATAAAAATTATTTTTGTACTATAATTTTTTGAAAAATAACATATTATAATTATAATTCAAAGCTTACAGAAAATTCTCACAAGATTAAAATAAATATTTAATAAAAAACAACTGACAAAAATCTTAATGTCTTTACAAACTAATTATTATGCATCTAGTAAGGTGTCGTTTGGTTCCCATTCTGGATCAGGAACTCATTCCAAGAACTCATTCATGGAACCCATTCAAGGAACTCATTTTGAAGGTTTCTT
>JAUPMG010046945.1:0-14040 GCA_031762675.1 Pachysandra terminalis | reverse complement strand
TCTCAAAATCTCTACCATTTTGGAGAGAATTTTTTAGTCACAAAGAGAAAATTTGAGAGAAAATTTTCTTTTCAAATTCATTTCTTTTCTTTCAAAAATGGTCAACCAAACAAAAAAAAGTGCTTTCCTTAACATTTTCTTTTCTTCCGAAATCCAGGGTTCCAAACACAGCCTTGAGGGTAAAAGGTGCTTTCACAGATCACCAGAGTACTATCATCCATACCTTCTAGGACCCTATTGGTGTAAGGAATGTAGTTAGAGAGAAGATGTAGGCGTTACTTCGGGTTTGAGGGAGGCAAGAGAACAGGATTTTGGTGAGGATTTGACTAAGGAACTCATCCACTATCATTTCTTCATTCATTGATTCTCAAGAGCATTCTTGGCGTTTGTCTCATTTGGCCAGATAACCTCGCACTTTAGCCCAAGGCATGAACATTTCATTCTCCTTGGTCCCTAGAGATGCAACTGGTTTGGCAGACAAATTGACTGAAAGAGGGATGAGAAGGGAAGGGTGGTTTCAGGGCATTCCTTGTGTTGACATGTTACAAGAGTAAGACCGGTTGTTGGTAGGGGTGTACTTTATGTTCTAGCTCTTTTGTTCTTTTTTCTTATTGTTTGTTGTGTGAGCTCTTCTTAGGGTCTTAGCTTATAAATTCTTCTATGCTCATTTATATAATCTCTTTAATATCAATAACAAAATGAAGTAGTAATATGATTTATGTTTTATACTAATTAAAATTATACAATATATAATCATATTAACAACTGTATACAATTGAAATTTACTAATTACTAATACAATGATGTACAAATTGACTTACACTTAATATCAAATGTAATTAATTATTATAAACCCAAAATAGTCTATTACTTACATAATCTTCAAAAAAATATTAGAAATTACTTAAATGAATAAGAATACTATCTTAATGAATTCTTTTGCTGCATTAATTATATAACTATGTTGCTCAGGCAAGTACCTAATCACCCAGGCGAAGGCCCAAGTGACAAGGAGGTGTGATGCCTAAACTCACCTAAGTGTTTTGACAGCTTCAAAAAAATATTAGAAATTACTTAAATGAATAATAATACTATCTTTATGAATTCTTTTGCTGCATTAATTATATAACTATGTTGCTCAGGCAAGTACCTAATCACCCAGGCGAAGGCCCAAGTGACAAGGAGGTGTGATGCCTAAACTCACCTAAGTGTTTTGACAGCTATGTTGTTGAGTATCCTTGTTGTTGAAGGCACCCATCTAAGTGACTAGGCATTTTCAGTGCCTAGGCAAGCTAGAATTACCTGTAACGGTGTCTAGTTAATTGTTCATAATTTATACCTATAGGTTATTACATATTACTAATATAATTATATTATATATTAACATACTATTCATTACTCATTAGCATTTTTACACTAATATATCATGGATTTATATTTTGAACTAGTTAGAACTATCCAAGATAAAATTATATTTATGATGATCCAAAATAAAAAGTTTATGAATAATTAATTACTAATAATATCTTTATACGCTACACATAGATTAATAAGTGTAATGCTTATTACTAGCACATTTCATACCAACTCTTTCACGCATACCCTTCGCTTTAAACCCTGTTAGGCTTCCTCTACAATGGCTTCTCCCTCTACTTCAACGGTAACAACTGTTGACAAGATGATGGCTTCCTTTGTGGCACTTTGTCCTAATATGATGTTGTTCCTTTGGGCCGAAGCCATGATAGGCTATTTGTATTGAAGACGTGTCAAAGGTTAATATGCTCACTGTAAGGGAGAGCATTGAAAATGTAATATGTTATGTGTATATGAGATACACAATAACATCACTTAGTTGGGGTTAGAGTTATTTTAGTCCTTTTATCATTTTGTATCTTTGTTCATTTGCAATAAGGAAGCTCCTTTTCAAGAGTATTTTCCAGCATGGTATCAAAGCACATCATGTGCCTACATTGATTTTCTTGTCTTTCATTCTCGATTTGCCAAATGGCAGCATTGCTGATGTTTACCGCACTAAAATTATTCTGTTTTATTTTATTTTTCCTTCATCATGAATAGTATGTGAATAATGTTTGTGAACAATACCATGCGTGAAATGTTTATGAACAGTATTCCGTGTGAATGGTGTTCATGAACAGTACACGTAAACAGTACTGAACAATAAACCATGATTTCTATTTTTCTATCTATTATTGTTTCTTCCTTTTTTTTTTTCATTTAGTGTTTCCACATTCTCCAACCATTTCTAGGGTTAGGGTTTCTAAAACTTCCATGAAAGCTTCTGTTTTGCCTTTTGTTACGTCTTATCTGTTTTATAACAGCACTCTCTCTATGCCGGAATCTGTTTAAATTTTCGCTTAATCAACAGAGAAGAAACCATGCTTGAACCCTAATCTCTTTTTCTTTTAGATTTCATGCTGATCTTTTTCTTAGTATGTTATCTCTCTGTCATCCCCTATTTCTTTCTATTATATCCGAATTGACATGATGTGTTTTGATCTTTATTGTTTTCTCTATTCTCATTGTAGCCTTTTTTTTTTCTTTCTTTCTTTTTTTTTTTTTTTGGATGAATAATGGAAATTGCATTAGAACCGGAGACAATGTACAAAGAGAGGGCTATATATAATAAATCCCCAAAAGAAGAAAACAAGAAAAATGAAAGCAGAAAAAAAAATACCATCTACTTCACAATCATATCCACTTTAGGACGACCGCAAAAGAGGGACCCTCTATTCATACCTCCCTAGCCAATCTATCAGCCACACCATTAGCTGATCTAGGCACATGGAAGAATGAGATGTTCATCCTATCTACCAGAGCACAAGCCATATGTCTAGATAACACATGCGACATGAATGAGAAATGTGGTCCATCATCCATGAGATAACCACTGATGAGTCGCCTTCCACTACCAAATCTTGAGAGCTTGAAGATGCAGCCTCTCTCAATTCGGACATTAGCACACATGGTGTAAAGGATCAGCTGATCCAGAATTGGATCGTCCGATATAACTCGGGATCTTCTCAGTCTGAGACATGATACATATATCAGTCAAACTCAGTTGAACTAAATCAAACTAGTTCGGATCGCCCGATCCAACCTGGCCAAGTCAAAACAAATTGGTTGAGACAAGTAATTTATTATTATTTTTTTGTTCTTTTAAATCGACCGATCCTGATCATAGTGTCAAGGATCGGCCGATACTGGTCCGTACCGGCCGGTCCGGTTCCAACCCGCGATACAAGCCTTTGTATCGCCGGGTTATGGACCGGCGGTCCGGTGACCGGTTCCGCTGGTCGGGCGATCGGTCCCGCCGGTCCATCTGATCCGGCGACCGGTCCCACCGATCTGTCCGGTCCAGCGACCGATCTGCCAATCCCTCCGGTTTGGCGACTGATACCGCCGGCCGGCAGTCCGGCGACCGGTCCCACCCGTCCGACGACCCGGTCCGGCGCGATCTGAAATTTTAAAATTTTGTTTTTTTGTTTTTCTGTACCGGTCCTTACCGGCGATCCGGACAGGAACCGGTCTGGCGACCGGTTCCAATATTTAAAACCCTGATCCTGATACGCATTGCCGATCCAACTCGGGATCGGTTGGGAATAATCTCGATCCGATCCCCGAATGGAAACACTATGTCAGCACACAGATCTTTATTCTGATTGCATTCCCTTCCCGGGACCAGAGAATACATACAAAATGTCTCCTTCGTGATCTTTAAGCACGCCTCCAATCCCAGATGGACCTTGGCTACCCATTAAAATCCCATCAAAGTTAAGCTTAATTTGCCCCATATCAGGACATGGTTTTCTGGACTGGTACAATCCGGTCTGTACCGGCCGGTCCTATCCAAGCTACAATACAAATTAAAGTATCAAAAGGCCATGTACTAGCCAGTCTAGATCGGTACCAACCGGTAAAACCGGTCCTTTAATTTTTTTGTTTTTTTTAAGTGATGGACTGGACAGTCCAAACTGTTATCCGTCTGGACCGGACTGGTACCAACTGGTCCAAAAAAAAATTATTCAAAATTTGATTGGACCGGACCGGCTGGTCTAGTACTTTTGTACTAGACCTGGACCAGCCGATACCGGATGGTATCATAGGTACAGACCGGTAACAGCCATGTTCGGTCCAGTCCCTGGTCCCAGTACAAAAAACCCTGCGTCAAGAGGCTTCTAGCTTACTTGATGAATATTCATGGAAAATTTTAACCAGGTAATCGTCCTCCAAAATTTCTACCCACATCTGAATTGTATGGCCTCTAAACTCCTCATATGTACACATCCAAGAGGCAGCCATCATCATGATAAAGTTGACAACTGTCTGTGCACTAGTCATCGCATCCCGAAAAATCCACCTCTTCCTCTCAACCCAAATGAACTAAAGGACCTCAAACAGTACTCATATATATACAGCAATCCCCCTCGTTTCCCTGAACCAGGAAACTTTCACGGCTCCAATAAAGCCTGCATATCAATTGGAAATATAAGAAGAAACAAACCAATCAATCGTAAGAGATAATATCACACCTCGCGGGAAAAACAGCAATGGAAAAAGAGGTGATCTATCGACTCCTTGTAATTCATGCACATGAAGCAAATCTGAGAAATAACAAGATATTCAGTTTCCTTTGAAGGTTGCCCTGTGTGTTGATTTTATTGAGTAATGCAGTCAAGGTGAGGGCCTTTATTTTCAGGGGAATAATGGGCTTCCAAATGGACCGAAAAGGAAAGGAATTTGAAGAAATCCATCCTCATGGAGATGGAGGAAGGACTTGGAAGAGAAAATACCCCTATGACCTGGAACCCACACATGATGGTACTTGGGGCTGCAAATAGGGCAGGTTGGGTTAGGTTCCAATTAGTTTGGGTTTGGCCCAAACTTAAATCCGTTGGCCCGAACCCAGCTCAGCCTGAACTGAAGTTAATCCTACTGAACCCGAACTCAATTTGTTGAGTTTGGGTAGGCCCAAACTAAATGAAAAGGCTAAAAGAAAATTAAAACAAAGAAAAAGAAGAGGAAGAAAATTATATTTCGTTAAGTAATATATAATATTTTACATTCTTTATATGTTTTCAATATGGGAAAGTACAAAACAAATGAAAAACCTAAAAGAAAATTAAAACAAAGAAAAAGAAGAAGAAAATCAGATTTTTATAAAGGTAATATAAAATTCTGTAAAAATTTTTTATATTCTTTATGTATTTCGGTCTAGGCCAGGCTTTTTGAGCTGTACAAAGTTCAGCCTGAACCAATCCTTAATTAGCTTCAAGCTCAAAAGTGAGCCCGGATCGAACCCAGCCCCAAATTAATTGATGAGTTCGGGCTCTTATTAGGGTTGGGTCGGGCGGGCTTCTGGCAGGCCAGGCCAAACTTACAGCTCTAATGATACTAGAGAGCAGGATCAATGTACACACCCTGCAAGGCCTAAATAAGAGGCAAACTCTGTGACATCAGTAGATCTTAGGTCTCGTCTAAAAAGAAGATTTCTAAACTAAACCAGAAGTCGACCAAGACCAAATGTTTGCCACCTTAGCATCCCTGGAGGTGGCCAACCTAAAGAAAAGGGGAAAGCAAGAAGAAAGAGGAATCTCCCCCCACCATAGATCAATCCAAAAATGAATCTATGAACCCGGCCCCACAATAAATCAAAGGAGAGAATAAAAAGAAGGATAGGGCCAAAAGGGTGTGGATAGGGAGAGTTTTGATGCGGGTAAACCTTAGGAGGATGATATAGAGGTCTCTTGATAGCTTAGGTTTACTGTTTTCCGTCCTAATTTTCGGGCTTTGTTTATGTGCATATCAGTTTACTGTTTTTGCTCTTTCTTTTCTGTTTTAAGCTTTCGTTTTTGGATTACATTACGTGATCCTTTCTTAACCATTGTAACTTATTTTGATGATTAAAGAAATTTTGTTAGTTTATGAAAGAAAAAGATAAAGAAAAAAAAAAAAAGAATTGAGTTATATCAGAAATCACCTTCCACGTACAAGAGCCAGACGCTCTCATCCCAGGTTTGTCGTCACAGCCATGTTCATGCAGGTCATACTAATAATAACACTACGCCACAAGCTTTCTCCACAATGAAATGGCAGAGTCATTTGCTTAGAAGAGCCTGGTTTCTTGTTGCAATATTACCAACGGGGATTCCTCTTAGATTTACAAACAACCTCCCATCTCACAAAGTGGCCCTCCCTAAGCCAAAGATTGATTGCGTATAGACATTTGTCATCGTATATGCCAAATCACCATCTTCACCCCTTGGATCAGATATGTTAAGCGCCTCCATCTGGTGAGACTTATGGTCCAGGATCAACGTTTATACTTGCAACAGCAGCTGCTTCCTCTGGAAACTGGCAAGAATTCCTCTCAGAATCTTCAAGATTCACCTTTGAACTTTCAGACAAGCCTCTGCTAATTCGTTCCCCTTCTCTCTTAAGCCTCCCCAACTACCACCGATCCTGTCGAAACACCAAATGCAAGAAGAAATTTAGGGGAGGCCCACCACAAGGATCCATGTTCCTGAGGGGTTGTTAAAAGATGGGGTTTTAGCCACCTCAAATCACCTACACATACAAACATGATCCCATCCAGAAATTTGGAGTAAGTTGAAGGGCATCTGGTTGTTATAATTTGCCACCAACTCGCAACTAATCAGAAGCCATGGAAACGGATTCTTCCCATCACAGCCAAACTCCATCTTGCAACCCAGTCCAAGGGATCAATCACATTTGGGGCATCTCACTGCATCTGTTAATGGTTGCTTTGGCTTTATTGAAACACAGAACATCAAAGCCATTATACAGAGGTCTAAGCTCAGTGAGGGTACGCCACTGCTGAGTATAGGTAGAGATAGCCAATGTTTTAAATGTCGCGACATGTCCCTAATTTTGGAGGAGGTGACACGATATATAGGTAGAAGTTTATCCATTGATTTTTCCACCATGTCCCCCATATGTTGTCATGTCGGCAACATATGTGGGACATGGTGGAAAAAGAAGAAAAAATTGAAGAAAGGGTGAAAATGGGTGAAAATAGATTTTTTATTTTAGTGAAACTTCGTAATCTTCTAATTTAGAGGTAAATGCGTTTAAATAACCAAATGTATGACAAAAGAAATGCATATATAGTATATGACATATACTTGGAGAAATAGGATTTTATACCGGGGTGGAGCAAATGAAGAGATATTCACAAATTTATTCCGGGGTGGAGCAAATGAAGTGATATTCACAAAAGGATAGTCTAAATAGGATATAAACATATTTAAATACACTAAACACAATAAAATTGTCCAAATGACATAATACAATTAGATGAAATGAGCAAACACAATGAGGCATCAGTACATCACATCCATAGAGAGTGCCTCAATGTCATCCTCATCACCCCACCATCCCTATATAAGCATTGTTTTTATCATATTTTGGGTTATTAAATGTATTTAGTTCTAAGGTAGATCCCTACAAAGTTTCATTAAAAAAGATATAAAATAAGATCACCCTTTTTCTTTTCATTTTTTTCTTTTTTCCACCATGTCAACGACATGTCCCCAACATATCCCTGGAAAGGTCTGGCGACATGTCTTGCGACAACGACACTTACAACCTTGGAAATAGCCAATTGGAAAGAACTCTAGAGAAACTCTTCAGCCCATTGGTTTCTACCCTCAGACAAGAATAGTATGGTCAATCTTTGACTTTCAAACAAGGAAATAGGCATGAACTTTCCTTTGCCATTTGATATTGACTTCACTATCATATTCATGCTCCCCAAGAGCAAGTTCTCTGAATTTTTATTTTTTTTTGGAAAGGAAGTTCTCTGAATGTTGGGTCATTCTTTCTCTGATATGTGAGCTCCATGCAATTCTTTGCCAACCATGAAGCTGCTCTAACATCAAAATAAAAAAAAGACACTCCAGCCCTTGCACCTCTCTATAATTCAAAATGATTGTATTTTTACCTCTTCAAACTTGTTGTGCTTAACATCTTCGTCCAACGAATTCCAGGGAATCAACTGCATTGCCACAGATTTGGACCACCACATTGATTTTCGACGACGGTTGAGGTTGAGGTATGTGAAGGGGTGTGTTCTGTGGTTACTAGTTGCTAGGCTGGGATTTGTGGCATTCTGGGTAACAAGTTCTAAAAAGCCTTAACAAAAACCTAAATTGTAATCTTTAAAGAGCCTAAATCTTAAACTCTTAAAGCACCTAAACCCTAAGTTATCTTCTTATTTTTTTGATTCATTCTATTTTCATGCACCCTTTCTGTTTCACTGACACTGGAACAGGTAATTGCTAGGTCTCACCATTCCGCTGACATTATTAACCTAGATGGTCATGAACATTTGACGACTCCTTTGCTCTCAGAAGAGCTTTTTCCATATGTTATTGATATAGATGCTAGAAGCACTATCATCTGTGTTCGGACCTTTGTTGTCAAAATCATAGTCATACTTTTGACTCGTACGATTCATATTGAATCGTCCCCGAAATAAGTAGCTCACCTAGTTGACTCGTTTATGGGTCAACTAGTACGAGTCATAGTTCACTTATACGAGTAAATCATGAATCATGCGCTTCAAACGAGTTAATCAATTCAGTTCTGGTTTGATAAAGACGAATCTCTGCCAGGGGCGGAGCCAAGATTCTATTATAGGGGCGAGAACCGAGCCAAATTATTCAATTTAATCGAAGCCTTAACCAAAAACCGAATCAAATTATTCGGTCTTTCATTTTTTTTAAATGATAACTAAACCAAAATTTAAAAAAATAAAAAAATAAAAATAAATAAAAAAAATCAAACGGATTTTATTTCAATTTGGTTCTTTCGGTTTTGATTTGACCGAGTCAATTGACAGCCCTAAATTGATAGTACAGCGTCTCATTATCACAAATAAACCATCTCTGTTGGCATACCTCTTCATTAGACATTTAATATCCAAAAAACAATGACCAATCATCAAGTATTCCAACTTTTCTACTTAGCAAACTTCTCCATGCAATTTTCTTCCAATATGAATGCAAAAGCTTTATCAGATTGCCACAAAATAAGAAAGCTTTGAGAAAAAAATACCAAAATTGAAATGATTTAAACTAGTCAATAAGCAATTAATCGTGAAAGATTAATCCCTAATGGCAACCTTGAGAACAGAAAGTAGAAGACAAATAGATCAAATTTGTTTGAATTTAAACCCTAATTTTAGAATATCATAAGAAATATGTCTCTTAACAGCTCTCAAATTGAAGAGTGAGGAATTGCTTGCAAGTAGCAGGTCGAGTAGAAAAACCAACTAATCGCTCTGATGATTGGTCCTGCCACCGAGTCGCCGAGTCGAGGAGTTGTCGTGAGTCTCGTGACTGGGTTTGGGAGAGATTAGAGAGTCGAATGTTTAAAAGGGAAAAAACTCTCTAAATAATATTTAAATAACATATTTTAGATACTATTCAATATATTAAATAATATAAGTATGAAATCATTACTTATGATATGTAATTAGCATGTTTGATTCCTACTTTCATCTATCTTTTAGTTTGAATTAATTACATATATCATCTTTTTTACAGCTTACAAACCTGACAACGTGTAAGCTAACTCCCCTCGAGTAATGACTTTTAATGTGTAAGCAGTTTGTTTTTGAAATTTTGATCTATTTGGATGCATTTAGGCCTTAATTAGACATGTTTAAAGTTTGGGGCAAAAAAACCATCAAAAAACCATGGTTTCCCCACGTTTCCCCTCGGTTTCCCCACAGTTTCCCCTTTTTTCTCCCATGTCGCCGAAATTGTGCCAGAATCACCTAGTGACACCTACATCGTGAACCTTGATCCCCCTACAACACTGGATTTGGATACATGCCTCTGATACTTAAGACTCCATTCCAAATTATGAAGCTCTCTCACCAAAGGAGAGGAACCCCTAACCGAACCCTCCCGACAATTTCTAAATCTAGACACTACTTCTGCCATACCGATATCCGAACCACTCCTATTTACAGCTTCCAACCTAAACAAATTAGCAATACCTTCCACACCCATCCAATCATCAGTCAAACTCTTATCTTGATTTGCCGACCTGGTCCCACATGACCCTCTCCTCCCAAACTCCCCAAGCACATCCCCTTGAGACCCTATGTCCCCAGTTTCCCCTTCCAAATTCGATCCAGATACATTCACCATACCCATAGAAATATTCTGTAACAAATTTAGCTCTTTCATTTTTCCATATAATGGCGGTTTGGCATTAACAATTAAGCTTTTGGTACCTGATACAAAGCACAAAGGGGAGAGGGATGATGGTGAGGAAAAATTACTTAAATAGAAAGAAATAAGCATACCTCTCTTAACCCATATAGCATTTGACTATTCAAGATAAGAACGAAAGAGAAGGCACTCTAGGGATTTTGCAGGTGAACAAGAATAATTATGATAACACGAACTAGCCATTTGCAAACTGATCGAACTAAGGATACCCTGTGAGAAGCTGCATCTTGCTTTTTGCTTTTGATTAAGTAGTGCAACTTGACCAAACGGCACCCCTGTTTTATGCGGCACCAACGAGGACAGAGAATCAAAAGCTCGAGCATTTTCTATGTCACCAAAACGAACCTGAATCTTCACTTTCTCATCACATCTTCTGGATATATTTGAAGATAAGGGAACACTCATATCACCCATCGCATCTTCGACCACCTTAATCTCATAACCCATTTGAAGAAGGTCATTGACGTTGAGCTTTGCATCTTCTC
Organism: Pachysandra terminalis; assembly: GCA_031762675.1. NCBI lineage: Eukaryota > Viridiplantae > Streptophyta > Magnoliopsida > Buxales > Buxaceae > Pachysandra > Pachysandra terminalis. The sequence goes on along the minus strand of JAUPMG010046945.1, from coordinate 3,272 downwards.
CATCAACCATGGCTTCATCCACTTCCTCAACCTTCAAATCCTTAATACCCACCATTGACGAGTTGAAACTTTTACTTGTTTCTTTCAAACAATCAGTAGAAACGGCAGTGGAAGACTCCTTACTCACTGAATACAAAGGGCTGAATAAGTCTTCAAAGATCTTCATGTCTGCAACAAGACTACAGTCTTGCTTGGAACCAACAAGTATTACGAGCTGGTCCAACCTCTTCTGGATCAGAACTAGGATTGGATCCAGGGCTATCAAAGTGCTGGCCAAAAAATCCTTGACCACGTCTGGGCTGGGAGCAAAATTCAAACCCGACGGCCCAATAGGCTGAATACCAGGTACTTCAGAGGGATCCCAACCACGATTCTTTAACTCCACCCTATATTTACCCTTACTTACCACATCTCCTAACTTGAGATTTGGATTTGGGTTTTTTCCCTTACTTAATTCAGTAGAACAATTTACCGACCTGGTCCTTTCGTGAGGCCCATACCCATTACCCCATTGCTGCCCGAAATAAACCTGGTCTTTTGGTCTCTCATCTTGGGCCGGTCCCTATCAACCTTCCAAAGCCCAGACTGACCAACCAAATCATTGTTTCCTTTATAAATTTTATTTTCAAAATTCGAAAAAGAAGTATTCTTCCTTTTTACCCTCCAATCGTGCCCCTTTCCTTGTTTGGCCATATTGTCACTTTCCAAAAACGTATGCACCCCCACTGATTTCTCCAAACCCCTACTAGCCCTAATGCCCCTCTTGCCACCTCATCATCTTCAACCTTAACACCCATCTTCTGGTTTCTATCAACCACCTCTATCTCCACCATCTTCTCCGATAGACACCGCTAATTGGATTAAGAACTCTTTATCCTCCATTAACAAAGTAACTGACCTTGGAATTAGAAGGGAATTTCCACCTTTAACTAAAATCTTAGCATACTTCAACCATCTTCTCTGAGAAGTAATCTCATCTACTCAAATAAAACCCTCACAACAATCGCCAATAAGTTTAAACAAATCATCCGTCCAAAAATTAGGAAGAAGATTGAAAATATAAACCCAACAACCCTCATATTTTCCAATGGGTGTTACAATTTTGGTTGCTTCCCATTAACTAATTAGAACATCATGCTTGGGATTAAGAGGAAAAGATTTGAGAGAGACCAACCGATTAACCGACTCATCGTTAGAAGCAAAAACGATGGCCTGATTATCCGAAAATGGTACCACTTCTGGCAGAAACTCATTATTGAAATACTTCTCGATTTCAAAAGATATGGAAGCCCAAGAAGCTTTGCAATTCGAAGAAAGGACCAATGCTCTATTCCACTTCTTATCAAGTTATAAGCCATTAGAGTTAATTTCTGGAAATACCCCAATCTTCTAGATCAATACCTTTGAATCGACATGATTATTCTTGACAGCAATTGCACTTCCCAAACGATAATCCTGGTTTGCTTTCATCGAAATCATCTTCCCAAACACCCTCCAACCTCTACCCATAGAGACAAAAATCCCAGTAACTCTATTACCCACGAACAACCCTAGTTGTAAAAATCACCCTCCTGGATTTTCTTTAATCTCCACTATTAAAACCTTCGAAATTGACATCTTCTTCCACAAGTTTGAGCTTTTAATTTCAGACTTTTTCCCGATGGCTTCAGAACAACAAAACGATATCCATTCGGCTTCTGTTTCATCGATAATCACCGAACTGACCTTATCATTGCTTCTTTCGGATATTACGATCTTGGAACTAAGCTTGCCATTCAACCTTTCAACCGAAAACATCTTAGCCTCTATTTGGAAAAACTCAATCGCCGAACGAATAGGACTACAACGATGCTGAACATGATCACACTTAGGAATAAACGGAACAGAAGGGGGAACCAACCTTACTACCTCCGCAAAATATGGATGAGATGATAACGAAACGAAGGAAAGAAGAAACGAGATGACTAGAAGACAAGGCTGCGAAGGGCATGAAGAAAACGGAAGAGATGATGGCGGAGGAAGGAAAGTGGATGAAAGCTGCACTGGGAGGAAATATGGGAAGATGGTGGTGATGGAGAGAAGAGGTGGAAGCAGAAAAAGACGGGATGGGTTGGGGAGCGATCATCTCATCCATGTCTCCATGTTCTTCCTAACAAGCTCACTTCTACTTGAGGTGTTTCATAAATCCAAACCCTGCCAGCCCTTCCTCGATCTCTTGACTTCCATTCCACCACCCCTTGACCATGTCCTTAAACCTTGGGTTCAAAAGCTACATGTTTTCAAACCTAGAGGGTTTAGGACCACTAGTGTTGGTTTCCATGGAAATGAGAATGGATACATGGTTAGACACTGGTCTAGCTAAAGGCCTAAAGCGCACCGAGTGACCAAAGGGTAGAACTCATCCCACCCTACTGAAGCTAAGAATCTATCCAACCTACAGTATACCGGACTGGGTTGCAGATTGGACCATGTGTACTCCGCCCCACCTAATGGATAACCCACCAATTCAGTCACTAACGAACTGGTTAGAGTTTCTCATACTTCTGGTGATTCTACCCCCACCTCTCTTCTAACTAGCCAATCTAACTCCATTAAAGTCACCAACTAAACAACATGGTTTGTTAAAGGATTGTCCCACCACAGCCAGTTCTTCCCAGAATTTTTCTCTTCTATTAACTCGATTAGGGTCATAGATGCCGACAAGGAACCAATCAAACCCATCCACACAGTTCCTAAATTTCACTGATAGTGAGAAGGTTCCAGTATGGACCACCTCACCCCTAACACTCACTGCATCCCATACAATCAGGATTCCACCCAATGACCCATTGGACCCTAGGACCCCCCACTTATGGTCTCTTCTCCCCACAGCTCCCTTATTAGTCTCCTATCTACAGAAGGTTTCTTGGTTTCCTGTAAAACTAGGATGTCCAGCTAAACCCTAAGGCATAGATCCTTAACCACTCGCCTCTTCTCTGCAACCCCCAAACGTCATATGTTCCAACTTGTCACCTTCATAATTATATTACTACAAACTCCCCTTTTTTATTCCTCTCCCCAGTCCTATCTTTCAATGGCCACTCAAGGAGCCGAAGTTCCTTCCTTTGACTTTGACTCCCTTATGTCGATTCGTCCCTTGATTTCCTAAAATACAAATCACCTTTGTTGGACTTACTTTTTTACCCCTCTGGTCAGAAGTCTCAATCTGAAATAGGAGATATATATCCTTTAAACCCTCCCACTGACACCTTTGCCATTCGAAGGACCCCCCC